>WUAT03273704.1:0-11024 GCA_010015005.3 Ulmus americana | reverse complement strand
AAACCAACTACCTGTTAGTTTTTCAACAATGGACCGAAAGTCAACAATTGGTTGACTTTCATCTAAAAAGCAACTACATGTTAACTTTCATCTAAAAGGCAACCACTGGTTGACTTTGCAAATACATAGCATGTTAGTCTTGAAAAATACAAAAAAGTGATATTTTTAAAAATTTTAATTTGTCATGATATTTTTCAAATAGTATCTTTAAAAAGTGATATTTTTATAATTGTCCCAAAAAAAAAAAAGAAAGTAACAAAGTTTAAAACAACAAATCAAAAAGAGAGAGAACATATAAACTTTAAAGTAAAAGAGATAAATTTACTTTTTAAAAAGGAAAATTTCTATTACGATGTCTTGTAGTTTGTGTTTATTCCAAAAGTACTCTCGTTTGTTAACAATCTTAAAAAATACTTTTGAAATTGAATTTAAAGTCATTTAATATCATAGTTGACCAAATTATAAAATTCAAAAAATAATATTTATTAAATATAGAAACGAAAGGGTATTTTGTTATTATTATTATTTTTTATTTAGTTTTGTGTTGATGCTTTTTATTTGTTTAATTAAATTAGTCTATATTTTAAATCACAAATATATGAAAATAAATTTTGACTAAAATATTTTAGTCTCACTTTGACTCAAGATACTAAATGACCTTCAATTCAATTTCAAGAGTACTTTTCGGAATTATTAAAAAAAATGAGAGTATTTTTTGGGACTAACAAACTTTGTGGTACCAGAATGAAAATTTATCTATAAAAAAAATAATAAGAGATGAATTTTAGAGAAATAAAAAGGATATGTGAACTTTAGAGATTAAAAAGAAAAAAGATTAATATAGAGAAGAAGAAAAAATCTACAAAGGAAGCAACAAAAAAAAAAGGTTTATTTTATATTTTAGGAAGGAAAAATTACATATTCTTACCCTCTTGTTATACAAAGTTTTATTTGGTATCTTAAATTTTGAAAAAAAAAAAAAACAAAAGGAACCTTCTATTTTTCATAAATTACTCTTGGTACCCTGGTTGACCCTCAAATTGATTTGCCGTCAAACCATCCTTCGACCGAAGGTGGTTGCCGAAGTGGTTAATGGCTATGATGCCTATAAGCCTCTCCTTGCTTCAATCAAGGGTCAGATCTTATGAAATTCCCAAAACAAAACTCAAATTTCAAAAATAAGTCAATAACCAAGAACGTTCACAAATTGAAAAATCCCCTCCCTAATTTGCTCAAATTAGGGCAGAAATTTTGGGGATTGTGGACATATGGACTGAGAGAGAGAAAAAAAGACAAAAGAGAGGGAAGGAGGCAGTGGTTGGCCGGCGGGGGAGTTGGGTCGGTGGCGGGGGTGGAAGCTGACGCCGGGTTGAGGATTTTCACGAGGTGGATTTATCGGGTAGGGAGGAAAAGGAGAGGAAGAGGAAGATAACTGGAGAGAATGAGAGATGAAGAGAAAGAAAAAGGAAGAAGAAAAAAAAAAAGAAAAAAAAAAAAAAAAGGCAGAAGAAACAAAAATTGCCCCAACCCCTGGTCACGTGAGGGAAAAAAAAAAAAAAAAAAAAAAAAGGGGGAAATAATCCCGTTATAATTTCTGTCATTCAAGTCACTAAACATTAAGTTTAGAGAGTTCAAAAGCTATTTTGAAATTTAAGGTGGCAACTTGCAAACTCGCGCAAACTTTGAGAATAATTAAAGCTAAGAAGTCTAATTTTAAAGTAAATGGTAATTTTGGTATTTTTCCAAAATCTTGGTAATTGGGGCACCTAGATGTAATTTATAAAAATTAGAGGTCTATTTTACTTTATTTTAAAACTTGAGGTACCAAAATAAACTTTGTATAACTAGATACGTAGTATTCACTTTGAGGAAATAAAGAGAATTTTTCTATTGATTTTTTTTTTTACTTCTTTTTTCTAGCTTTCAAAATAGAGTTATGTTTTATTTTTATTTTTTTTGGAAACATCAATTTTGCTTGTGTACGTGTTTTTTCTCTAATAAAAGACTAATTAAAAAAAAAAAAGAATAATTTACAATCATATGGTGAAAATCCTCACGCTAGCAGTATTCATAATATTAAATAGAATTGGCCAAAATTACATCATAAAAGTATTTCAGAAAGCAAACTCGCTAAAGGCATGAGCAACCTCATTAGCCGTCCTAAGAATAAAAAACAAAGGCTCAAAACCCACAAAGTAAAAAACCAATATCATCTAAAATAAGCCCCTTGATACAAAAAGGTAAACATGCCGTTCAGCTTGAAACAGCCAAAACGACCATGATGCCATAAATTATGCTTATTCCAAGCAAACAAATAAATAAAAACTCTGCCAAACACTTTCTAAACAGTGATGAAGTCTCTAAGCTATTCATACAAGTATGGAGTTTGGGGTGATGAGGTCAAGGAGGAGTTTGGTTAATCGATGTTACTTTTGGTATTTTAAAAAACTTCTCAAACTTTTGGTCAACTAAACATTTGACTTGAACTATCAAAACTTAATAAATTTAGCCGAAAAACCTTTCAATACAATTTGTTACAACAATGATCATTTTTGTTCAAGGGCAAAATCTACGATACCAAAATATAACTTTCTCAAAAATAAATAAATAGACAAAGATAAGCACGCAGATAGACTTACAAACTAAAGCTTTTGTATTCTTCATAAATTACCCCTAAGCATGAAATTTTTTTATCATCCGAGCAGAACACTAGGGACAAAATTGTCATTATCAAAATAGATAACGCGAGACCAATATTTTTAGCAAAAAAGAAGGGAAAAATTAACAAAAAACTGTTTACTCAAGAAGAAGAAAAAAAAAATTTTGCTTAACGCAACTCACTGATGAATTTTGAAGGAGTTTTCCACCAACCACCGAGGGCAAATGCTTCCTTACTCACCTTTGTTGCGGAAACGACCTTCAGTATACTTTGCCTGTTTGGCAACTTGGATATACTATGATGCAGATAGAGTCAATGAGTTACAAAATCATCTGAAATTGCAATCAACTACATCTATGTACAACTTTTGCCTTGTTTAATCTTTATCCCATCCATAGCTTGAGCATTCTATCCTTGCCACCGGAAGCTACCTTCTCGCCATCCGGACTCCAGTCAACAGCATATACCTTTAAGAATGAAGTTATAACTCAATATGGAGTTATTAAAACTAAACAAAGCAAGGTTAAGGTTCACCACTACGACTTAGAACTACAAGTGTGGTGTCCAATCACATTCTTCCACAAAAGAATGGAATCCCTGTATATCGTTTGTCATAGTGGCAACCTTTGATATATTTTCTCATAAAATTTAATTTACGGCAACTAATTTTAAGGTAAACATACCTCGTCCGCATGGCCCGGAAGGTCTTGCTTCAATTTCTTTGTTCTGACATCCCAAACCTAGACATAGTCGAAGCAAGTTTCAATCATTGACAGGCAGGCTGAGAAAATTCCTCATGGGGAAAAAATAAATAGCAAGAGAAGAAAATGAACATAGGACATATGAATTTAGATTTTCAAAATCCAAGAATCAACACATTAAATTAATTAGACAATTGGGCAACAAAAAGATTTTCTAATCAGACAAATAACCATTTATCTATAGAAAAAGAAAAAACAGATTTTTTTCTCTCGTCGTTGGGTATATATCTCATCATCCAATTATGCTTAGTTTGGGATTGTTGTGGTATTTTAATAATTTACACTCTTACCAAAAACAAACAAAAAAACGTAAAAGTCTAAAGCTAGAAAATGTTATTTTTAAAATTATTATATTAAAGTGCCTTGGGCTGTAAAGTGATTTTGTACACAGTACCCTTCCACCAAACAAACTAGTTGTATCCTTTTTGTGCAACGTTATAGGCTCTAAAAAAGAATCCCAAACTAGCCCTAAATGGAGAGAAAAATAAAGGACCTAAAAAGCCTCGGTACAACACTTTTCCCACATCTAAATTAGATGTTCAAGTGAGAATTATTATGTCATCCTTGACATCTTCATTATACATAAAATTGTTTATTTATTTATTATTTAATCTAATTGATTTTGAAGGTAATACCGGAAGAAAATTAATCAACTACCAAGGTTACCTTGAGTGTTGAGTCTTTGCTGCCACTCAAAAGAAGCCTACTGTCTGCAGACCAGCTGTGGAAAACATACAATCTAATGATTACCATTGAAATTAGCAAATTAAGCAGCAGAAATTGTAGAATAATTCTGAACCTGATCTGGTAAACAGGCCCAACATGTGACCTAAAAGCTGCTACAAATTTTCCAGTAACACCATTCCATAACTTGACGGATTTGTCAAATGATGCACTAGCAATCCATTGCCCATCAGGTGAAAAACGAACATCATTTACAAGCTGTTCACATGAAACAGGAATTTGTTTTAAATAAACTGAAAAAGGTATGCTTTATAAATTACACTTCCAGACTCCTTTTATGATAAACAGAGGTTCCTCTGTTAGAAAACATTTACTATTAAGAATCAAGATATGGAACCGTACAAAAATGCATATATATTCTATTTTCAATGAAAAGCAGCCTGCTAAAAAATATGCAGATAGAGTTTCTGATACATATTAAATCATATAAAAATAAATGAACAATTGCTAGGACCTCTTAAACTAAATCCTACAAGAATGAGAGTTAGAAAGACAAAGAAGTCTAGCATATAAATGATCATTTCAAGGCCCATCCAAAGACAACTTTTAACTTATTTTCAGTGCAACCATGTGTATTATTAAGCTATATGTCATGGAGACAAATGCAGAGCACGATAGAAAATCAGTTAGGACCGAGATTGCCACAGAAAGAAATAGAAAAGAGGGATAGAACTGCCAAAAGTTAGACAAGTTTCTTCCCAACAACAGAGATCCTTTTACATATAACAACAAACACAATAACAGAACTAAGACCATAGGTTACTTCAGAAGAAAATATAGTAAATTGATGTAATCATGCAGTGTCAATAATCAACTTGGATTACAATTAAAATAGCAATACGGAATATCTACCTGCTGATGACCTGTCATGCGAGTTTTTGGGCGTTTGCTAACAAAAGGTTCCCAGAGGAACATGGTAAAATCATCAGATCCAGAAACCAATCTTTCCGGGGCATTCCCTTTCATTTTGTTGTACCTTTCCAATGCAA
Organism: Ulmus americana; assembly: GCA_010015005.3. NCBI lineage: Eukaryota > Viridiplantae > Streptophyta > Magnoliopsida > Rosales > Ulmaceae > Ulmus > Ulmus americana. Next base: position 5,871 of record WUAT03273704.1, on the reverse strand, counting down.
CCTACATATACCAAGAAAATGAAATGTCATTTATTCCCCATAGAATTAACTTGAAAGAAGCAGGAACGTCAAGCTTGAAGTTTATTATACTCCTCAAACTGATGATGTAACAGAGAGTGAAAGAGTACCCACTAGCAAGTAACAACTTTTACAACTATAATGAGTTCCTTCTCAGGACAAATGAAAAACCAAAAGAATGTGTCAGGCATACAAAACTATATGCAAAATGGCCATAAATTTACAAAAGAAAATGATTATATAAAAAAGTAGAAACAGCATCGTGTCTATGAGGGACATGATTGCATGATATAATTAAGAGCCTAACAGAAAGCATGATCCTTCAAAACTCTACCAGCAAATGACAGACTCTGTAAGCTTAGAACAAACTGTATGCAGCATAGATTGCATCTAAAGCTTTTTATTTTTCAGTCTCATTTGCTCATATTCAAAAGATGATCTAGGTATCAAATCATAACCATAAATTCCCCTTCAGTTAGAAGGAAAGCAAAAAGATAAATGAGAGTACCACTGCTACTCCAAACCCAACATGTAATAGTTCATACATGAAGGCAACACGAAGTTTTAAGTTTAAATTGTTTAGACAATTGAATTAAAATCACCCAACTCCAATTTTTTGACTACCAATTTGGTAATATACCATTTTTTTTACATAAAAAAAAAAAAAAAAAATTTGACTTGAGAAAGGGAGTGCTCGGGAGAGCCTAGTGGTTCCATTATTCATACAATAACATTAGAGAATAGAATCCCAGATATCAATCCAATTAGAAAAACAAACAAACAAGATTACCTTCTTCATTTCCTCCGGAGATGAAATTGTTTTACAAGTGTGATCAAATGCTCCAGTACGTAGAACATACTCAGTGCTCAATGTAAGAGAGTTAACCCAATGCCCATGACCCTTCAACAATATCACATAACAAAGTGAAGATCATGGAAAATCAACTAAATATTAAACAAACATCCACATTGAATTTCAAGATGTCATCTGCATATGGAAAAGATATGTTAACATGGCTACTAAAACGATGAAAGCATTTCCAGATCTCCTATAAGAGAATAGAAAGGATACTAAAATAGATCTCATGACATATATCCAATTCTGAAGCATTAATGATTGTAATTTTTAGAAAATTTGACAAATATATGAAACAAAGGAACTGAATTAGAGAAAAACAACACTTCCATTTACACACTTACCCTCAATTCACGAATTAGCTTGCCTTGTGTGGTTTCCCAGACTTTGATAGTACAATCCTGTGAGCTGCAACAATAGAGCGCAAATTGAAGCTTATCATACTGGGTTTAGAAATATAGAGCTGTCAGAGTTTAAAAGTTAACATGAATTTGCAAAATACAAAAAACAATAAATGTAACTATCAAAAATAAACTTCACATAAAGACACTTTGAAAATAATTTCCTCTAGAAGTGGTAAAATCCAGTCATATTTACGAACATTTTTCAATATTTTCTCTGAGGAGGGTTTACAGGAAGGTTATTGGATCACTTAAATCATCTTATGAGGGTAATGTGTTGAGGAAAATCGAAGACCATGATGAAAGTTAGATGTCAAGGTAAGTAATTGTAAATACGAATATTAAGGCATCCATTGAACAGCCAAAAAGGTGGGTAGTACCCCAAAAATATATAGCATTACTAACAATCATTGCAACTTTTAAGAACCTAAAAGAAATTAAATTGAAAAGCAAAAATATATACCCCGTGTAAATCATCCCATCTCCACCCCATTTGACACAAGTAACTGCAAGTGTGTGGCCACTTAGACATATAACACATCTTTTAAGTGAAACATCCCAAATGCGTGCATCACCATCCTTGCTAGCACTTACAAAGCGTCGACATGGAGCACTAAGGTGGGCTGGTTCCCAAGAGATACCAGTAATCCATTTCTTGTGGCCCTAAGACATAATAAACATTTAACATCAGATTCTATTAGACTGTATTAGCTAGGCATGTAATTTGAAGCAAACTATAAACACTAGAGATGAATTCTACCATAAAAAAAGATAAGAAAAAAATATTTAAAGTCATTGCAACCTACTGTCAAATCAGTTATCGAACTCAGTCACTAAAGAGTGGCGACCAAAGAGAGCAATTCAAGGGGGAAAAAAACCTAACCCCTTCTAGAAAAGAAAAAGAAAAAAAAAAAAATTGATGAGATTATCACTCAAGTATAGAAAGTAGAGACTTTACAACAAGTGGATTGCCTAATGGCTGCCCAGTCTGTGGATCCCAACATTGGAGTTCTCCAGCCTTACTCCCACTTACAAGATATTTACCATCAGGTGACCATGCAATACAGAGAACCCAATTTTTGTGTCCTAAAGAAAATGAAGACCACAGTCAATACAGCTTGAGATCTACAAAAAACTTTACAATATAGAAACACATAAATTCTTGTTATTTTACAATATAGAAACACATTAATTCTTGCTATTTTAAAAGAGAACAAATAAAGCAAAATTATTTTGTAGGATCATTTTTAATAGGTGCATAACAGGTAAACAGACTAAGAATGTGATATGAGCCCAGATATCAAACCTTTGCAAGTGAACAATGGTGTCTGGGTATTAAGATCCCATAGCCGAACAGTGGTATCACCAGAACCACTTGCTAATTGTCGACCATCAGGACTAAAGGCAACTGAAAGTACAGCTTCTGTGTGGCCTGCAACAACAAAGTAGAAAGAAGAATTGTAGAGAATCGACTAAATAGTTTTAAACTACGTTAGAAGAGAAGTAACACTTATGTATCAATCCAAAATATTTACTGCCTAATATATATTCATCAACTCATTTGACCCTAAAATGAAATCCAAGTGAAAGTATTATTATGCATTCAACAGTTTTATGACTAAAATGTAAACTAGAAAGATTCCATGCGTTTGATGATTTGATCATCTTAATTATCCATGGGGTTCCAACTCAAAACCAATTGACAACGAGTGGAATAGCCCACGACCTAATAAATTGCACATATAGCTTGTACATTCCCAATGTGGGACAATAAGCTCAACAGATCGTTTAATCTATATATGTTATGCTTATATCGAGAATAACTAAAAGCATTCTCAAAAACTAGAAAGGCATATATAAGTTACAGAAAATTTCTAAATCATACCATGGGACAACACAAGTAAAAAGTAACAAAGCAGAAGTACCTATGAACAGGAGAGCCAAAAAAAAAAAAAAAAAGAACTAGAATGTAACAGCAAAGTAAAAATTATCCTACCCGAGAGTGTCAAAATAAAGAAATTGAAAACCAACAAAAAGGCAAATTGTAAGCAGTCATAATTATAATATCTAGTGATTTAGCAATGTCATGATATGGCTATGACAAGGCATAAGCTTCATACCAGCGATGGTTGCTGAGCAACGATTCACTGGACGGATCCGGAAAATTGCTTGAGGTTGATAAACTATAGGGAGTACCTTCTCGACAGAAACTGCAATTTTGTTTCAACCATAAGAGTGTAAAGTAAATCAATTGCTCACGACATTGACGATTAACCAACCATGAAACTAACCATTAAACTTCAGTAACAGTGATTTGACAGACCTTTGTTCTTCTCTAAATATGTGCCAAGTGTAACAACAAGCTCCTGATCCGATATATAGAATGCATATGGTAATTTCTCCTCCTGGACGAAACCCAACCCACTAATTGTTTCATTGTCTTTAAACTTAACAAGAATATAAATAACATGGATACAAACACAAAACCACAAATCATCATCCAAAAAAATCATAAAATACTGCTAAAAAAAATCAGTTTTTTAAAAGCTGATAGTAAGAATAATATAATTTCCATTAAAATGAAATGCTTTCAAAAATCAGGAAAGAATTAGAACAACACATTTAAGTTGTGTTAAGTTTAAAGATTTACATGTTCATACAAACTGTAAAATATTTCCACACAAAATAATAAATTCTTGAATTGTGAACAACATAATTGCACTACTAGCCTAAATAAACATGACTATGAAATGCTTTTCCCTTTAAACCAAATTCTTATAGGGGAAGTAAAGAAATATTCAGCAGTTCATCAGTACCCATTTTATCATATTTCTAGCAAGTTTTAAAACTAATAAGGTTTCACAAAAATCCAATTCAACATAGAAATCAAGGGGAAAAGGTAAAATTCCACACACAAAAAATAAATAAATAAATTTAAATTTTTACATTGTTTAGGAGCTGATTAACGATTTGTTGAAGCTGCTGAGGACCAGCGTTTTGAGGAAGGTACATGGGAGCTCCCAATGGAGTCCCCTCTGGGTCTCTAAGAAGACACATTACGTTGTTGATCATCTCTCTCGGCGCTTCCACCTCCATTTCCGTCATAGTTGCACCTCAATTTCAACTATTTTGCACCGAAATTGGAGGTCTTGATAGCGATTGAGAGCTTTGAGAAATTAGGGTTGGGGCTCCTGCAAGCTATTGGGAACGTAGCGAGGGTTTAAGCTTTATGGTTTTGGGTTTTGCAGAGCTAGCGTGAACAATATCGCCTTAGCAATTTTGGGCCGAAAAATAGAAGCCCATGTTTGACCCAGTGGGCGTTGAAACACTTTGGGCCCCTTTGGGGATTGCCCCTGAAATGAGACATGCAAACATTTATACTCCTTTTTTAAGTCTATTACAAATATATACTTTTTTTACCCATTTTACCCCATAAAAATGTAAACAATTATTTACGTAATCAGAAAGTATGTAAATAATTGTTTACGTAATCAGAAAGCATGTAAATAATTGTTTACGTAATCAGAAAAAATGCAAACATTTTTAGCTTAGACTAAAGGGTAAAACCGTATTTTATTTCAAAAAAAAAAAAAAAGTACAGATGTAATGACTTTTAAAAATGTGTTCAAATGTAATGGGTTAGGGAAAATGGGGTATAGGGTGTAATTTCCTCGCTGTAGGGCTTCTATTTCTACTTTACTTATAATTTTTGAGCTATTTTGGTGTTTGGTAAATAAGGCCAAAAACACTTTTGTTATAATTTTTGATGTTTACTCTACAAAAGTAGAAAGCCCCATTGGAGCAACTTTTGAAAACTACTGTGCATTTGATAAAAGGGTTTTTGACAGAAATACCCAAAAATCCTTGTGGATCATCTTCTTCCCACAGCTTCCTCTGAGAGTTTTGATTTCTGCTGGCCAACAATTTGTGAAGAGTTTAGTTTTGATTTCGATTATTGTTTTGATTTCCTGTTTTATTTTTATGATTCTTCTCTCGTCACATTTGTGTTGTACATCTCAGAACAAGTCTTGTTCATCTCCCTAACTTCTTAGTTTGATTTTTCTCTCAACAATGAAAAAATTAACAAATCATGAGCTTGCTTCAAATTTGCTTTGCCTTTGTTGTATACATTCACATTGTTAGTGATAAAATTTATGATTTAATTTGGCATCTATCTATCTCTGATTTGATTGAATTTGAAGATTTGTATTATTATATTCATTTGATTCTCCTTTAGTTTGTGGATGGGAATAAAATTGCGCAAACAATAAACTCCTCTTCCAATATAATTCTGTTTAGTCTCTCAAGAACAAGCCCAATAGAAAGAAGAATGAGAAAAATCAACTTAGAATAAACTCTCAATTTCTCTCTAGAATTCTCACTAAAAATGTTCTAAATGCCAAATTATAAAGAAAGTCTAATATTTATAATAAAATTCCACCGACGTCAATCCTTCGGACTTAATCCTTCATAGCGAATCCTTCGTCAGGGACCTTCGCACGACATCCTTTGCTAGGCGCCTTCGCTAGGATCTTTTGCTAGAACCCTTCGTCTTGAATCCATCGTAATGGGCTTTTTGAAGATATGGGCCTCCTG
>WUAT03273593.1:0-11024 GCA_010015005.3 Ulmus americana | reverse complement strand
GCATATGAAACCCCCTAAATACAACATTAAATAAATTAAAAATAAATGGTTTTTATAACCCCTTAAAAAAAAAAAAAAAAAAAAAGGAAAAAACTCCCTCCCCGCCATTCCAACAGATACCATCTCTTATTCCAAATTTTTTTTTCCATTTCCAACAACCATTGTTGAGCAAAGTTTGAGTTTTGAAGGATTTAGAAAAACATTACGGTTGGAATTTTTTTGCATTTTAAGGTAATTTAGACTTTTTTTTTTCAAACGAATATTTTGTTTTAGTGTTGTACATTGTGGGTATTTGCCTTTTAAACTGAAAATATGGATTTAATGAGGTTTAGATGTAGATTTTAGGATTTTTGAAATCTGGATTTGTTTCGCATTATAAGCTGAATGTTTGGACTGACTGCACAGTCTAGAAATTGGGTTTGATACAGGCGAGACCGACTCAATGTTTGAGTAGGCACGACTGTGAACCGATTGTACAGTTGTTTTCATATAGTCGAGGTAGTTGATGCAAATTGAAGCAGAAAGACTATTTGAAAATAAGATTGACTATATTAGTCAGTCTTGATAAGTGAAGAGCCACTTTGTAGTTGCAGACTGACTGCATTAGTCGTGGAAAGAAAGATCACAGGGTGCAAGCCCTTCCGTATCCAATCCAGTCCATGCAGAAGCTTTTCGGCAAGCCCTTCAGATACACGCTCCCCTTGAGCGACCTCTTAGGCAGGATGGTGTGCGGGCCTACCTTCAAACAGACCATATGGAAGTCACGCGGACGAACCTCCCAGATAGGCCACCCAAACCACATAAAGACCGCTCGGCCTTTTACTGCACACCCATACTAAATGAAAGCTGAGACAAAGCAAACAAGCTAGTCAGGCGTACAAGCTGACTCGCATCTAGATAGGCATCCACACGACTTCTTGAGAGAGGCATGCCAACCCCTCGACCACCCAGGTTCATGCACCAACTCGTTCTTGGACAGGCCCTACATCCTAGCTGTCCTGGAAGCCATCTCCTACACATTGCTTGGCATCCTGCCAGACTACGTGCGTAAGAACAATTTGCTCGGTAGAAGCCTTCCGACCAAGACTTTCCAGCCAACAGCCTTTCGAATAGCACCAAACCTCCCCGGACCATTTTAGATTTTTTGGCCACATGGGAAGGTCATGCCATTCCTTTCAACCAAGGTAGCTCTCTAGCATAACTAGACACCTTTCGGGACTCTTCCGGCAGCCTGCCCATCTTAGGAAAACTTATCCAAATTGTTCCTTCTAAAATGAAACCATAACCATCCCGAGGCACACTTGCTAGGCCCTTCTAGCCAGTTTACACTTCCATGAAGCCCCAATCTTCTCCGGACCGAAACATGTGCCACTCAGATACCAAGTATTTTCCTTCCTGCCAAACCTTGGCCAATATAATTTGTGAACTCATAACTCTCTATTCGGACCAAGACTTTATCTACAAAGTCCTCAGGAAGCCCTTATCATCCGGCCAGATCAGGTGGTCCCCTTTCTCATCACACACCAATTGACTCAAGGCCAAACAAGTGGGACAATTACCCATTCCCTACCAAAACCGGCTTAAGAGCCTCTTGGAACTTATAGTGGAATTCCAGTGTCACATTCTAAGCCCTCAACTAACCTAAGTGACCAACGCATGTTGAGATTAACTTAATTAATTAAGCTTAACACCCTTATAACTACCCCAAGATGAAGAGAGATTGAACTTGCTGCTCAAACTCTCTTTCAAACTCTTACTCCTCTCTTCACTTTGCCAACCAAGGAACCCTTAAGAACACTCCATTTTCTTCTCACTTCTATGATTCTATTCCACCAAATTTTGGGAATCAATCTAAGATCAAACTAAGGTAAAAAAAAAATCATTAAGTTAATCCTTGCAATCTATTAACTTTTTGGTTTAAATTCTAACCATCATCTATGAACATGCAAGGATCTTCATCACATTCTTTCCTCTGCCACCCGAGATGAAGCCATCAAGAACACTTGTGTTCTTGGCTTTTTTTCAGCTTCAATTTGATCAAGAATCAAGAGTCCCTTCTATATTCTTCTAAGGTTATAAATCTTAGATTGTTTCCTTGCTGTTTTCATGAATCTATTGATAAGGATTTAATGTTCTTATGATGAACATGCAGGGAACAACCAAACTTTAGCAAATAAGGAGTCTTTGGATAATCAACTTCAAGCTTTCCCCGAATCTAATTCCTTAGGTAATCCCCTATTCTAAAATTGTTAGAATCCTCATAAATTGAGTTAGTTGATGTTTGATTGAATTATTTGTGAATTGCATGCAAGATTATTTATTTGGAAATTGAATTTTCAACGTGCAAACTCGGTTCTAGATAGTTCCAGTAACCCGGTTTGTATGCATATGCTCATGGGGTTTTACAACTCCTATTCCTACATATGATAGCTTTTTGGAAATCTATATGTGTCTAGTTTATCATGTCAACATGTGAGAGCAGATGATCAAGGGAATTCTGAGTTATAGGGTCTTAAAAGCCAGTTGTTCATCAGGAACTGTTTTCAGCCTTTTTTTACAAAATTGAGTTTTGAATTGTATAAGTCCAAAAATTTGAGGTTTTTCTTCTCATGCAAAGTCTTAGAACCCTTATTTAAGGTTTTGCATAAAATTTAGTATTTTTGATGGAAATTTTAGAGGGTTAATTATCAATTTAAATGGAGCTTTCAAAATGTTTTGTTAACTGAAAAATTAAAGGAGTTTTAGCCCTTGTTTCGCCTCTATTTCCTTTAAGTTTAGTTGAGTTTTAATTTGGTCTTTTAACAGAGTAAACCTAGGATGTATAGGAGCTTTTGCAAGTGGTTTTAACTCAATAGGTTAATAATTTATTTTATACCATTAATTTGAAATCAGGACCTCAAAATTATCCAAACCTAGTCATTTGTCAAAAAGAGATTTTTGATTCTATAATCTAAAAGCTATTTTATAAGCTAAAATTTAAAAGGACCAAACCTTAGAGTCTTAGAAACCTATTAAAAATATTTTTGACCAAATTATTTAGTAAAGGTAAAATTAAGTTTTTTTTAAAAACAAACTAGTGAAGTGATTTTGTAAGTTTTGAATACAAGCTTTAGTAACCAATTTCTAAGTCCTAAGTCAAAATTGGTATGGCTCTCAAGTTTCTAAGTCTAATATTAGAATATATAGTGTCCTTAAAGGACTAAGTCGTTACAAGATCCTAAGTTTACAAGTAAACTCCAACAAGCTAAAAATATGTGTTTTATAGGCGATGTTTATCACAAACAAGTTGTGCATGCAAAATCTTTACCGATTTATTATTCGGTAATAGGATTTTAATAAGCTACTATGTTATAATTAGGATTAAATCCTTAATGATTCACTTGCAGAGGGCATTACGAATGGATAAGTACATATCTCACCTACAACATGGAACAAAATATGTTTTCAAAAAATCAATCATGTGCAATATGTTTAACATGTACTTGTTGTAATGCTCCGTGATTAAGTTTTGTATTAATAATTGTAGTGTTGTATAGTTATTTCTGTTTGACTAAATTATGTTACATTGTTTGTTTAGTAAATGCATCATTGTTAGAAATCTCCTGAAGGAGTTTCATATAAGTCTAAATACAAGAAATTGCATAATTGACAAACCCTGATAATTGGAATATAAGGTATTATAAGGACTAGATGGTCAAAAGGTATAAGTTTAATAAGGACTAGATGGTCTAAAGTTAATATTACAAGGGACTTGATGGTCTAACCAGTACAAGATAATTACAATAGAATAACCAAGTGTTGGACCCATATTCGTCTTTTGCTGGATGGAAAACTACGGTCTTGGATGTGACCTATACCTCCTTACTTGATGGTAAATTGAATGTAATGGGTGATGAACTTGTATTAGACTTGGGTAGCTCCCCTGACACACTCCAGTACCTGCACGCCAGGTACGCAAACTATGGGCCCAAACCAATAATAATAAATAGATATATATGATAGGATTATGATCTAAGGTTATCTATTTTGAATACATGATTGCATATTAGATTCATGATGCATCCATTCGATTTTATATTTGTATATTGATTGCAATCATAAATTGACTACTTGAATATTATAATCACGTGCATATTGAATATATTGCACCATTTTGTGAGACTACGTATGTACTTATTAGACTTCAGCTCATGATTTACGTTCGTGTTGTAGGTACAATGACAAATTCGTATTGTGTGATTGATGAGATGTCAAAATTGTAACCAGACTTTTGGAAGGTGGGAATGGGATCAACTACCGCGCCAACTTTTCCGCTTCAGTTTGCCAAGTTTTAAGCAATCTGCCTCCTTTTACGTTTTATATGTTATTGCTTTCATTATGAGTTTGTTATAAGTTTTGAAGCTCGTTTCTTAAGTTCTTATGGCCTGTATTATTATTTATTCTTTGGTAATCTGCTTTACTATAGCAAGTTGTATTTTCACAACTACGCATTTGGAGTCATCCATTTCTTTAATTGATTTTGTATAGGAGTTTGTAGCATCTCTGATTTTATTCTAGGATCAAATCAGCTAAGTTTGCAAATAAGATTTCTAAACTCTTTCTCATAAACTAGATGTATCTAGGTTTTTTTTTCAACCAAGCAGTTTTCAAGACAAAAGAGTTTATTTTTCAAAAAAAAAAATTCACTCTAATTTTTCGATGGTCAAAATTGAGTTTTAAACATTTTAATTGTCTCAAAGTTCTGGGTTGTTATAGTTGCTATCAAAACAGTTCCCTTCTATCCACTTCCAAAGCTTTATCGCCGATCACTGACATCTCAAGTAAGTTAATTTTTAGTTTGTAATATCATTGTTCGTACAAGTACAAACTATTGAATAGACTAGGAACAGGTTATGAAGTCTATAAGAAAAAGTTATCGGTCAGAAGTGTTTTAGAGCACCGAGAGAGGAGTCTATTCTACAAGTTATCAAGATATCTACACAGTGAAGCTGTATTAGCGGAATGACCAGCCACTCAGCATGGAGAACTTTCGAAGGAGATCATGGAAACTAGATCCATGAGGTACAAGCAATGTTATCAGTCTTTTCCCTGTTAGAAACCATAAATTGGAACCATAAATATATATGAATAGCCTTGATGGATAATGATATTCTAATGGAGAATATTTTTGTAACCTAAGAACAGGAGCGTTGTCAAGTTCCCAGTTTGAGTCTCCATTAGTATTGTATAAGAAAGATATCCACTTTTATGAACCTCAAACTAGAAAACCATATCTACAGGCTCAAGAAAGAAGTACCCATTATATCAAAAAAGTTCTATTATGTAATATAGCCCGTGTCTACCCAAATGGTGAAAAACCATGTTAAAGAGACTATCCAAAACCAGATTTCTCAAATAAAACCTTGTTTGTGGAGTTTTAGCATTACTAAGAGTGATCTGAATAACCAATTTCATAGTGTTAATACCTAGACCTTAACTAAGGTATTAGAAATAGTTACTGTCGATAAGAAAGAGTCTGCAAACCGTAGCCCAGAGACTATAACACATAATGACTAAGTGAATGTCAAGAGTCTAGGATTTATGTAACTGAAATAGAGTATCGAAGTGTGAAGAAGAGAAATAAGCATGAGGTTGTGTCGTATAAATTGGAATTTATGAAGAACTAAGAACTATGTAGAAAATTAGAAACCACTAAGAGTCATTTAGCTTATATAAGAAAAGACAAGTGTTTAAATGTATAGTTTATATATTATTGAATGTGGTTAGAAACCCTCAGGGAAAGTATAATTGTATATATGATGTCTTATCTTACGGCATTAGATCACGAAAACCAGTTATTGGTTTCACCAGTGAAAGAAAAAATTTGTTAAGTGGATTTTCATATCAAAACCGAAACCACTTGGTTGAATCAATGAATAAAAGAGGCAAAATACAAGTATATCACCAACCATAGCCTAATAAAGAGGGAAAACCTGATAACATTGTGCATCGAGGTGCGACAAAGACTTGGAGAACAAGAAGAACATATAAAAAATCTCCAACAATGATAGATGGAAACTATGAATCTAAGAAATAAGAGACCTCAAGATGGTAACCAAGGTATGATACTACCACCAACATCCCATTGAGAAATTTTGTGATTAGAAATTCTGTAGTATGGAACTGAAGGAGTTTGAAAGATTGGCAGACCCCCTAGAAGTAGTTAATTGATTGAATTCAATATATCCCATTTTATGAGCACATGGAACCAAACAATGAGGAACAAGATTCCTTATGCCTCTTGCAAGCCTAGAAAGATACAAGATACCTGTTGGAGACAACGAAATGTCGGAAAAACTTCCGCAGTTTTAACTTGGAATTATTCGAGACTGAACTTCATTAGAGATATTGCAAACAAGTTACGTCAAGGATACCAAGAACAGAAGTACTCCATAGTCAAACAAGGTACAATGACAGCAACAAAAACAGATAAAGATTTTGAGCATTTAGCTGAAGCTCCTCCAGAATTGTTCTTTTACCAAAAAAAAAAAAACATAAGATAGAGAAATACCTTACGGAGATACTAGAGATCTTCAGGCAGAAATCTTATTGGCCATTAAAAATATGGAGGAAAACTTACAACTACAGGTGAAGGCATGTTGAGAAGTTTTTCAAGTTGGACATCCTTTGGCATAAATTATGAAGGAAATTAGATTTATTTTATGATAGAAATTGAATCTTTATAGATAGTAGCTCACATAATAGAAACCCCATCACAAGTATAAGATATTTATGGAGATAACGGATGGTGGAGCACATTTTTGTGTTATTTGTATTGTGAATAGTTGTGTGACAAGAAACGTTTGTTTTCCTTAAATTCCCTTACATGAATTATATGCTAATAGATGTTCTTATATGAACTTATATGAATTTACACATGTGAATTATATACTATTAAGTGTCTACTTATATGATTTTACATGTTTAATGAGTAAATGATGAGCATAGAACAAGATAAATAAAATCCTGAAAGGATTATAAGTGGGAATTGTTTTGAATAAGCTTTAAGTGAATATGTTGTGTATAAACCTCAGATCTAGGGTAAATACTTCTTTCCCTTTAAAAACAAAAGGAAAAGATTCGTTTAGGATAAATATCTCATGCTTGGAAGTTCCTACACTATCTATAAGATTGGTGAATAACTTATAACAGTAAAAAGTGCTTTGAAGGAACGCTTCTTATAAAGCAAGCATGGATGATTTCAAAATCATGGTGTTTTGATGACCTAGATTAGGAGGAACTGAGAAGGATGGAACAGAAAACATGCCAGCAAGACTTGAAGCCGAAGAGTAGAAGTGAATCGATTAGCTTAACTAGTAAGAAGACAAAGTTTACGAACCAATGGAACAATAAGTTCCATTTGAACAATGCGAATTTGTGTCTTCCAGAACTACTGCTTATGATATAAGGAAACCACATTCCGTCTACCATAAGCCAATTCTCTGCCTAATATTAATAAAGGATACATAGTATAATGGAATATTATAAATCCTTTCTCGCTTTTTAAGTGAGCAACATGATAATAGTATTAGGCATATCCTGTTACGGTCATTTTTACTATTTTTACAAATTAAGTTATTTTCTATTTTGAATAAGTCTTTTGTTTGAACAATTTCTTGGTTAGTGATTTGTTATTTTGTCATATTCTTATGGCTTTAGGATGTGTAAGTGTAGTTCCTATTTTATTGTTAATTTGTTATTGGACCGTTTGTATTTAAGACAATATTTGGTGATGAATAAAGGTGTGGAATTATTTATTCAACTTTTGAGTTGTTATTTGGGAGGTGCTATTCCCTCGAAGTGATAGCAAATCTATTTAAATATTTACCTTATCTTTTATTTCAAATCTTGTTTTTTTTATTTTATTTCTTGTTAGTTGTGGTTGTAACATCTTAGTATCAGAGCTTGGCTATGGATTTGCAAGAGCAGGTGAAGAAGCTTGAAGAGGAGCTTAAATATCTTTCTAATGGACAGCATAATCTTTTCAAGTAAGTTACAAAGTAGATGGAGAGGATGTGTCAACAATTCTCTGGCAGAAAGTTCAATGAAATAGGTGAAGGTTTTGGAGTTCAAATGGGGGGAAGATTTTCTAAGGGAGGAACCTCTGGCACGAATTTCCTTCCCAGAATCTTAAAGTTTGATTTCCCTCGGTATGATGGTCAAGACAACCTAGTTACTTGGATGAGTCGGGCAGAAAAATATTTTTTGCTCCACGACACCGCCAAATCAAACAAGGTAGCGTTATCATCATTTTACTTGGAGGGAGAGGCACAACTATGGTTCTAAACATTGGAACAGGAAATCCTCTATGTGACTTGGGAGGATTTTAGAGATGGGTTCTTTTCTCGTTTTGGTCAAAATTAGTTTGAAGACCCGTTTAGTGAGCTCATTAAATTGCGGCAAATTAGCTCGATGATTGACTACCAAAGCAAGTTTGAAAGAACACTAACCAAGCTTGGATCTCTATCTCAAACTAGGAAGGTCAATTGTATTATCATAGGCTTGAAGGATAGCATTCAAACTAACATGCAAGCAAATTGGCCAACTACACTAACTATGGCGGTTGGGTTGGCAAAACTTTATGAAGCACATGATCAAGTGCAACGGCGACCAACAAATCAACATTTATAGCTTACCGTTGGTATGATAATGACTACACCAGCCATCAAAGAAATGATGCTGGAGGAATTATTTGAGCGTCGCAAGAAAGGCTTATGTTTTCATTGCCATGAAAAATTTACTCTTGGGCATAGTTGCAAGAGGCTGTTCGTGATTGAAGCTAGATGGGAATATGAAGATGATGGAGATATCGAAATAGAAGTTGAAGCCCAAACTGAAGCTGCAAATCCAAAAATTTCCTTACATGCCATTGTCGGGGATGGAGGTCCTAATACAATAAAGGTAGATGGAAAAATATTGTCTCAGCCTGTCATTATGCTTTTGGATACTATAAGAACACAAAATTTCATTAGTACTTACAATTCAAAGAGTCGGTCTGTTACTAGTTTCAAACCAGAAGAACTTGGGGGTCATTGTGGCATCAGGTGATAAATTGGATAACACTGGAATATGCAAAAATGGTCCTATTGAATTGCAAAATATTTCCTTCCCTGCAGATCTCTTAGACTTTTCCAAGCTTTCTATGAGTTTTCAAATTGGAGACAAGAAGTTCACTCTTAATGGTGTCGATTAATTGAGTTCATCCTTAAGGACAAAGATATATTTCTTAAGGCGGGAGGAGCTATTACGGTCATTTTTATTATTTTTGCTAATTAAGTTATTTTCTATTTGAATAAGTCTTTTGTTTGAATAGTTTCTTGGTTAGTGGTTTGTCATTTTGTCATATTCGTATGGCTTTAGAATGTGTATATGCAGTTCCTATTTAGATGCTAATTTGTTATTGGATCTTTTGTATTTAAGATAATATTTGGTGATGAATAAATGTATGGAATTATTTATTCAACTTTTGAGTTGTTATTTGGGAGGTGATATTCTCTCGAAGTGATAGCAAATCTATTTAAAATATTTACCTTATCTTTTATTTCAAATCTTTTCGTTTTATTTTATTTCTTGTTACTTGTTGTTGTAACATATCCTAAAAATTCAAGCTATTTAATGTAGCCATTACAAATCAGTATTCTTAAAGGTATGAAAAATAGCAATCAAGAACCAGTATTCTTAACTCTCAAAGCTATGTAATTTAGATTTTAATGATCACGAGTTTCTATAATATTCGTGTTTTTTTTTTTTTTTAATTTCTTGATTTTTTTGGAGCCTTTTGAGTGTAAAAAATCAGATCTGAAACGTCAAAAACGAAATTGGAGATATGTTCCCCCACGACTTCCAATTGCCTAGTTGAACAATACTAGGCATAAGTTGACAAAGTTGCAGTCACCTGACTGAACAGTACCGGGCAGCCAGAACTATACATAACAATATATATATAATCTGAATTTTAAAGAAATAAATTATTTTCTACAAAAAGGATATTTTGTAAAAAATATTTTTTTTATGAAAAATATTTATTTAAAATTGAGAACTACATGAAGAAGAATACAAGATGAAGACCAATATATGTTTTGGTTATTTCTGTAATTCTTTTTTTTTTTTAGGATGGTACCATGATTAGATTGGTTATCATTATTACTTGTTGCTTGTCATGGTTGCTTTAATGATTAATTTATCATATTATTGATAACATGTCATATAGAATAGGTGAGTATCCCTCAATTAAAATTGTTCATGCATGTTAATAAAATCTTCATTTTGTAAAATTTTGAGTGAGAGAAGGTTTATTTAAAATAAACATACGGCATCCATTGTTAGTTCATATGTGAAAATATGATGATGCCTTAACCTGATGCCCCCCTTGGACATTCCTTTAGGAGGGTATTCGTTGCCACCCCTGTACAATATTGGATTTCCTTAAGGGATTATATATTTGGGTATGATTTATGATTGTTATCCCCTAGGTGGCAATTATAGATTGTAGATCAAATTATATAATGACAATAGTTATACATTCAAAATTAATTTAGTTATTATCTTCTTTAGAAGCTATGCTAATTAAATTAATGGCCAAAGTAAAACGATTATTAGTATATATCTAGTTGGTGTATACTTAATATATACTAATCGGAGGGGATTCGTATTTCCGGCTATTCTTGCATGATCACCCCTAGAAGACATGTGAAAATAGGTGCTGAAAATTATCGTTGCAATAAAATGTATTTTTCTAGATTTTGACAGGTTAAACATATTGTTTTTAAATTTATATGTTTTATTTTTAAAATTGATGTTTTGCTAGTTTACTTGAATTTAATACATAAAATAAATTAGGGAAAATTGCATTTTGGTACCCTCTAGTTACGCAAATTTGCAAAAAGTACCTCGTGTTTTGAAAAAATTCAAATTGGGGCCTCTAGTTTGGGGTAAATTGTCTTTGGGTACCCTGGAGTCATTTTTTAATAGCAAAATGACGAAAT
>WUAT03273482.1:0-11025 GCA_010015005.3 Ulmus americana | reverse complement strand
TGGCTCATAGAGTGGGTAGCGTGTAGAATAGGCCTAGTGTAAAGTCAACTGAAGTTGAACCAAGGAAGTGGGCTGCCACGTTGAACCCACGTGGATGGGTCGTGACATTGAACCCAACCGTGACATTGATGCATAATTTACAATACATAATCCTTCATTTAATTAAGCATTAATCCTCATTATGTGCTTTTAATTTATAAGGTTAAACCAGTAATAAAAATTTGTAATTTCCTCAGTAACATTTTTACGAACTTAAAACTCAACAAACACTTTCGTGTTAATTTTCATTAATTCTTATTTATTTACAGTAGGTTAAACATTTGTAAAGGAAGAATTTTTTGGGGTTTCATAGTGAGATCGTTCGTGAGTCAAAAATCGAAGGAGAATAAATTTTTTTTGCACTATTAAAAGTATAATTTTCTGTTGAATAATTATTCTACTTAGCATACGTGTTCCGGTCCTTTGTTTGTTTTAGAAAAAAAAAATGAAAACTAATTCTACTATTTCAAAAAACTAAAACCAATATTAACTGCTTAGGTTAGCTCTATGTAGCCTTTTTGTGGCTCGGATTGAGAGTGAGAAAACAGATGTCACGCTACCCGCTTGACACATGTCTAGAACTCATTGAGCTTGAGAAGACCAACGGCTGCCTCCAACTTCACATGTTCCTGAGGTGTGAAATTTTTCGTTCCACTCAGGACTGTCAACAGTCGCACGCTTCGTGTTCTCCTAAGGCATAGCTTCCCCAGGTTCTGCTCAGGGATACCACAGGATGGCGTGGATTTACTTCTTTAGTAAACTACTTTGGCACGCAAATTCAAAATTTCAAATTTGGTTCCGTAACATTCTTCCTTTATCCGACTTGTCCCTATTTTTTGGCCCTACTATTGCCAATATGGGTAAATCTTCGAATACAAATCAAACCCCTTTCCTTCTTAAAACCAAAGGACTTGGAGAGGAGTTGTTCGCTCTAATTTTATCTATCCGGTAATCCCCCTTTTAAGAAACTTGGATAGCGTTAATCACTTAAGAGAATATCCTCCAAAGACCTTTGATCGGGTAGAAGCTCTCCTACACAGGTCCGGTACCAAGAAACTGGATAACACAAGTTAAGACCAAATCGCGCTTTGTCGTTTAGACACGCATCTCATTTGGACAGACACCTCCAGCTTAGCCTGATGTCACTTTGATGCTGCCTTGCTTTCCAACTCCTGCTTCAGGTCGTTCCTGTTCGGATGAGTTTAATGATATTTTGTGTATTTTATTGTATTTTATTCCTAATCATTTGGCTAAAAAAGGGGGCAAAGCATTTATTGTACTCTTAACCATATTTTCTTGTCTTCCAACTACTTAATAGTTATTTCTCTATGTAAGTAGCTCCAAACTCTTTTGAGTTTTTCCATGAAGGTACTTGCTTCTTCAAAAAGTCAATAAGAACACTAAGGCTTTCATTTGAAGGTCCTTACCCGGGTAGATCCATTGTTCTATTCCCACCAAATTTGATTAATTAACGTTAAGTCATACACTTATTAAAATTTTGTATTGTTAGCCGAAATTGGTCATAACATTTCCTTTTTGTTGTATTTTCAAAATTTATATACAATTTTGACACAATCGACAAAAGTCAAATACCAATAGTGAATTTTTTTCTATTTTTATACATTGACTAAAACAATCATCACTATTATTCATCTCTTTTATTATTTAATAGGAAGAAAAAAAAACTTATTGACTGAAAAATAATCTCTGAGTCTTGTTTGGATAAATTAAAAATATACTTCAACCTAACACAACACGAACATGACTTGTTGACACAAATTGTCACTCTTATTTCTAACTATACACAATTTTACAAATAGTCTTTTTGGCCCAATTGGTCTCTGAACTATACGAAAAATAACATTTTGGTCATTGAACTAATTTTTTGATGTAAATAATCCTTGAAGTATTAGATTTGTATAATTTTAATTTTGGACTAATTTTTAGCTCAAAATTTAATAAATGAGTGTCATAAGCCCATACCAAAAAAAAAAAAAAAAAAAAGTAAAATCCAATGGAAAATTTTCAAGTTAATTGGAATCCTTCATCTCCAAGGTAAAAAAAAAAAAAAAGTTATTTCAATTTCCACTTTAATATGTACTATAATAGCTTTCCCCTTTTTCAATTAATGATAAAATCCAAATCAACTTTCAGTATTTGAAGCATGTAATTGGAAACCCAAAAAAATTCAAAATAAAGTAGAAGTTTATTTTTCATTTTTATTACTTATGGCGTCTTTGTGTGAAAAGCTCTTAGCTCACAATCCAAATAAATAGAATTTTATTCTGTACAATTTTTTAATTTTTAAAGATCTAATTGCATCTCATGGAGATTATTTTTCACAAATCTTTTAATTAATTCTTACTTTTATCGCTTAATTAGTTGATATCATTCAAGTTGGAGCTAAGTTTTCTACCTTTTAAGTTCATAAATAAATAATATGATAAAAAAAAAAGTATTTTTAGGATTTTAACTTTTGAAAAAAGAAAAAGAGAAATTAGTTAAAATTTAGGAAAAACATAACAAATATTTTAACAAAATAAATTACAAATTTGAAATTTCAGAGGAGAATTTTTTTAATAATAAACTACTTGCAAATTTTTTTATTAATAAAAAAAACAATGAGTTCAAATCTATTACATTTTCATCTCTTCTTTATTTTGAAAGTAAATGTTATTACATTAACAAAAAGTTTATCAAAGTAGAATACAATGTACTTACATATTAATACAATACAACATATTGAATACAAAAAATATACACATATGTACATGCCCCATTGTAAAAATCTCATAACAACCCAACTAGAATAATTTCACTTAAGCCGGTAATGGAACTTGACAGGTTGACATAGATTGAAATTTGTAAGTGAGACAGTGTCCTTTCGCAAAGGGTATACGGAGACCCAATTTGTTGCATACAAAATTCGAGTTCTAGAATCTTGACTCTTTCATTTGATTGTATTCTTACGATGCGTTTTCCGCTCTGATCGAAAATGAAATTTTTGGAACACGAAATAGGATAAATCAATTCCAATAAAATTAGATCTATGAGAAAAATGGTCAGGGATCAAGAACTATTTTTTTTATTAAGGGGAGAACTTGAGAGTTCTTTTATTGACATTTTTAGTAACTCTTAGAACTAAATATATAAATAGCACTTTCTAGATTGGTTTCTCCGACAGAAGGAGCAACGTGGATGACACCTCCTTCTCATTGATTTGCTCTCTCACTTTCTCACCAAGCTTTTCTAGTGACTCTTTCAGTTTCTCAAGCTCTTCCAAGCTCAACTCACAGATCGAAGCTTTGCCACCCAGAAATAAATCTTTCTCTTTCTTGTTTTCCTTCTCGATCATCTTCCAACGTTTCTTCTCAACCTCCAATTGCAATTGCAGGTCAGTAAATTCTTGGCTAAGCTTTTCAGCCATAGCAGTTTGATTGCCATCATGATGATCGTCTCGAGTTGGGTTTGGTTGCTGGTTAAGAAACCTATCTGCGATAGTGTCAACATCTGGATGACCGTACGAAAAGGGCTTGCCGCCGGGGGAGAACGTAACCACGGCGACCTCTACGCCGCAGAGAGTTGCGATCTCATTGGCTTTCTTAAAAAGGCCATTTCTTCTCTTTGAGAAAGTGACTTGCTTGCTGTTGTTGTCCTTCACCAATTTCATCTCTATTTTTCGCTTTCCCATGGTTGCCTGTTTTCAGATATGAAGAAAATATGAGGGAAGGGTGGGCGGGCTTGGAATATGAGTTTGAAGAATTTATAATGAAATTTTTTTTTGGGTTAAATCTTGTAAGGTTGTTTTGATGTGTACATTAATTTAGGCAAGGAAAGTTTAGCACTTTTAGTTTATGTCATTAAACAAATCCTAGTCTGATTTGTGAGGAAAATCCAATCTTAAATCCTCAATCTTGTTTGGATTCATTATTTAAAATATATTTTTAATTCGAGGGATAGGCCATAATTTATAATAGTAATAGTATCTCTGCTCAGGATTGACATCAAAATTTATGATTTTTTTTAAGTATTTTTTTAGCATAAATAGTCTCATAAGTTTGCAGAAAGTTGCAAATCGGTCCCACTTATTTTTAGTTATCAAGTTTTGGTTACTATTACAATTTTGGTCCTTTCCGTCCAAAGAGAAGACGGATGTTAGTATTGTACACATGGCTTCATATGCATCTGTCATGGGTCCCAATTAGTTAACCATAGTTAGAATTACAAAAAATAAATAATATTTTATTTTCTTTCTTTTTTCTCTCTTTTCTTCGTCACCTTTTTCTTTTTTATGCTAAGCAGAAAACCCATATACCAATATGGCTAAGCAGCTTTACCACTCTGAAGAACCTCAAGGTAAGAGATATAGAAGATCCACTCTTAATTTCATCAAGTATCAATTCCTGTTATCGTAATTTTGATTTGAATTTTGAATTTTTTTGCTGAAAATTCATCTAGGCATTATCTAATTTTGAATTTTTTAGTTTTATGATACATATATTAATAACCTTGTAAACTTAATTTTGGTGTTTGTCCCCCTTTTTAAACATAGTTCATGCAAAGGGCAGCTCAGAGAGAGGAGTTGGTGAAAAAGGAAGAGCTCAAACCCGATGAGAATTTTGTTTCTCATAATACCGTTACTAGGAAGTGTTAGTTCTTCATTTTTGTTAATTTTTAAATAATATTTTCAATTAGTTTTTAGTTGTTTTGTATTTAAATTATTTCCTGACCTGAAATTGGAGGATTGTTATGTATGCATCTTTGCTTGCCTTTGTGTATAAGTATGTGAATTGGGATTATTCTTATTCGAAGAGGTATTTTTTGCTTAATTTGCTTTCTTGATGAAGCCCTTTTGCATTTGAATGTTTTTCTGTCATATTATTCATTAATTTGCTTCCATAATGCCTGCAGTGTGGTAATAATGGAGGGAGATCCTCATCCAGAAGCATTTAAAGGTCGGATGTCTTTTAAAATTTTCAATCCGTCTATTGACGTGAGTACAAATGTACATAATCAGTGCAAATATTTCCAATGGATGTTCACCTTTTGTGTTTCTTTAGGCTTCTGTTCTGTTTAGTTTCCAACAGGGATGGAGAAATGAAAGGACTTTTTACAGGAATTGGGTTTTCATAATTTTCGATTTCTTCATATTGGGTTGTTTGGTTATGTTTCTGGTTGGTTTTTGATTTGATTCTAAGTCCAATTTACTTGTCTTTTAGCAAGATTTAGATTTCGAAACGAATTTAGCATAATGGAATAGCATATCTAACTGAACCAAGTCCAAAAAACCTGTGAAACTAGTTCACTTGAATTTCAATTCTCATCATAGTTTTTTGTGTTTTTTTTTTTTTTTTTTGGTATCTTTTATGGTTGATAGTTCTTCATGTTATTCTTGGTTGAGGTCGGAGAGAAGTGCATGACTGAAGAAGTTTTTTTAATTTTTTTCAAATCCTCTATAGATGGAGTTTCTGAAGAGAGAGAAGAAGAGAAAGAGAGAAAAAAGAAAGAAAAAAAAATTAATTGGATTTTTTTT
Source organism: Ulmus americana (assembly GCA_010015005.3). NCBI lineage: Eukaryota > Viridiplantae > Streptophyta > Magnoliopsida > Rosales > Ulmaceae > Ulmus > Ulmus americana. The sequence continues at coordinate 5,453 of WUAT03273482.1, read as the reverse complement.
TTTTTTTTGAGACTTAAACATTTAAATGATCTATTTGTCTTCTTTTGTAGGGGAAGATCTTCTTCTGATCTTGTTGTGGAGAAACATAGAAGAAGAAAAACGAAGAAGAAGAAGAAAAAAGAGAAAGAGAAAGAGAACGAGAAAGAGAAAAAAAAAATTATTATTATTATTATTTTGTAATTTTAACTATGGTTAATCATTGGGACCCATGTGAACACATGATATATATAGACAAAATCACGTGTACAACACTTAGCGTGTGTCTTCTCTTTGGACGGAAAGGACTAAAATTGTAACAAAAATCAAAATTTGATGGCTATGGATGTAATTTTTTAAGAGTGGAGACCAATGTGTAACTTCTCACAAACTTGTCCAACAATTTATACTAACAAGCCTTTTTTTTTTAAGGCGTGGCTAAACCGACAAAAGTATATTTTATTTATTTTAGTAGAATGACATTGTCCCATGTCATTTTTACCGCCTCTTATTAAACTGTTTGCAATAGCAAAAATGCAAGATTACAAAAAGAAAAATATATCACTTGCGTAACCCTCTATTTTTAGAAAATTACACTAATATTCTGATAAAGTAGGGGCATGAATAGAGTTTCCAATATTTTTTTAAAAAACAAATAAGAATATGGTTGCCTTAACAATTTGATCTCAGGTGGTATTACCGGACTGCTCCCATTTGCCCTGACAATTTAATTTCAAGCAGGCCTAGGGGTTTGATCATGGGGAAGCTCGGTGGTTCAATCCGATCCCATACAACCTCAATTGAGACCTGAGCAACCCCGACAAACCGATCCAGGGTGACCACAAGTGACCTAATCTTAAGCAATTCGGTCTAAAATAGCCTCGAGTAGTTCGAACCCAGGCGAACACAAGCAGTCTAGTCTCGAGTGCCACGAGCGGTCCATTCTTAGACAACCCACCCCAAGTAGTCCAATATGGGTGATCCCGGTGGTTTGGCCCTAGACAACCCAACTAACTTGTCATGGTGATAACCCTGGGGACTGATCTCCGAAAGGCCCCATATACCATTCCCTGGCAACCAGCGGACTACTCGTGGGTGACCCTTGTGGACCCGTCCTAAGCAAAGGTTAGACTTCAGCAAACGGTCACAAGATGTGACATGATTTCGAAGGTCGAGTCGTAAACAATAAAATTTTATCAAACAAAAAAATCAAAGAAAAATATTATTTTTAGTTTACTTTGAAAAAGTTAGATAATAGTGTTTTATGTTTGAAATTTTGAGTTTAATTTTTTTTTTTTAAACATCAATTTTGTGTTACTTTAAATTTTGAAATGTTTGGTAACAATTGATAGACAGCAAAAACAGATTCACCAAACATATGTTTTTCTAGTAATATTTTTATTTTTTTTTATAGGAAAAAAAAATTAACAAAAACATTTATCTAACAACCCTAAGTTAATAAAAGAAATGAAAGAGACTACAATTGTTAGAGCAGTAATAATAAAATCAAAACCAATAACGCATTTGTTAATTGTTTTAGCCTTTAAAAAAAAAAAAAAAAGCATTTTTTTGGTTAAAAAAAAAGACTTAGAGGAGATCAAGATGGTCCATCATATTTTATACACCTTTATTTGTAGTTGGTCCTGGGCTCAACACAAAAAAATAAATAAAATAAAAAAGAATATAGCATTACATATAGACTTGCTTCAAGTTGTTCATCATAAACATTTTCAAGTCTTACACCTTTAGCACGTTGAAAAACAATTCCATGAGAGAACCAACACCGAAACATAAACTAAAGTATCTATGTAAATAAGCACATGTGAAAATATTAAAGAGTCCCAAATATAAAACAAAATCAGAAATTTCATATCATCAAAAATAAACATAAGTAAACCGGAATCCCAGGTATCATATCAAATATCTAAACGAGAGTGTTAGATCAACATGAAAAAAGTTGTAGTTTTTTTTAGCTATATTGGAGAGCCCAAAAAACTAAAATCTAGTCTCCAAATCATAGGCCGAAAATCAAACCGTTCAAAGGAAAAGCAAAAACTCAACTTTGAAGAAAAATATCATTCAACTAAGACAAATGATAAAAATCCCACTCAAGACTCCATTCACAATTTCACTGGTTATAGTATAATGCCAATGGTTAAAAAAAAAAAACTCTCGAACTCCGAATAAGTCCAAACAGAGCAATAAGAAAAACATTAAGATCCCAAAGTTGACTTATTAGTCGTAATCAATCCCAAAGCCATGGCTCAAAAGAAAATAAGACTAACTAAGAATAATCACCCTCACAAGAACCAACAGATTGGATGTAGTAGTTCCTTCTCCACAAGTCTTTTTGGTAGAGGAAGAAGTTGATGCTCCGGAAGAAGAACTAGCACGTTCTGTGTCTTGGAGGTGCTCGTTCAAAGTCTCACCGAGTTTGTCCAAGGAATCACTTAGCTCCTCAATCTCTTGTGAGTTAAGTTTCTCAATTGGGGTGTTCCATAAAGTTTTTGGTTCTTGTTGCGCTTCCTTTTCTTTTGCTTTTTTCTTTTTCAGCTTGTAGTTGGCGACATAGCTTCTTACATACCTTGTTGAGCACTATCAAAAATTACCAACAAAATCCCAAGTAATGATCTTTAAACACCTAAATCGAGAATGATTTGGACCAAATAAGAATCAAAACGCAAAAGGGAAAAACACAAGCAATTGTTATCCTGGTTTGGCAAATTGCCTACGTCCCCAAGAGTTCCTATGAACTCTATATCAATGGAGTTCTTACAATTACAACCATAGCCATCAAGAGCAATTTGTTCTTGATGAAGAAAGAGAAGAGAAACAATAGAATTCTAAGGATTGAGAGGGAAAATTCCAATTACAAAGCCTAAAACCTCAATCTCACACTAACTCTCTCTCTAGAATAATTTCTGAAGAAATAGGAGCTTCTCTTTCTAAAGCCAGCCAAGAATCCAATATGAGATGAAGTAATTGTGAACTTGTGTTATTGTTGCTACAAATCCCCTTTCATAAGCCAATAACTAATATAACAACCAAGCCAATTTCAACCCTTTGATCTTCACTCAAAACACATCATGACCATCCAAAAAAGTAAATGAAACAGTGTGTTTCATGTACCTCACCAGCCCAACAAGAGAAAACCCGATATTGGCTACAGATCGAAATCACGTTGCGCCGTGGCGCACAAACTTGATATGGAGCCAACCTTGAAATCAAGCTGTGCTGGCCGCTGCGGTATGAAGGAACCGTGTCGTGGCATGAGAGATCCACGATGCGGCACAAAAGTTGTTGCTGCTAAAAAATCTATTAATGAGGGGACACAAAAACAAAGGATGTATTGTGGTTTCAGCACCAAAACCACATAAATTACATTCAAGAGTAGCAGGAATGTGGTTAGTTCTCAAATTCCACGAAGTGGGGATAATATTATGAATAATTCTCCACCAAAAAATTTTAACTTTTGGAGGGAGAGTAGTAACCCAGAGAGAATTCCACCATGCCATTGAGGAAAAAGTAGAAGGAGATGGATTGGAATAAGAGAACTCAAAGAGGCCTAACCTGTATGCTGATTTAACATAATAATCACCTTTAGAGTCAAAGTGCCAGCAATATGTATCCTGCTTATCAAAATTAGATCCACTAGAAGAAGGCCTGTGTAATTGGAGGACTGTTTTGGCCTCAAAAGGTAGAAAATAGTTATTTATCATTTGCACATTCCACCCACCATGCTCATCAAGGAGATCAGATACCTGACAATTTTCAGGCAAATTTTTTGGAGACACAATCTTATAATCTCATGGGATAGGGATCCATCTAGAATGATAGACCGAAATAGAGGAACTACTACCCACCCTCCACCTTATGCCCTTCGCCACTAAATTCCTTCCCCATAAGATACTCTTCCAAAGATAAGAAGAATTTGAAGAAGCAGACACCTCCCAAATAGAAGAAGGAGGGTAGTACTTAGCTTTGCAAACTCAAGCCATAAGAGAATTAGGTCTCTGCAAAAATCTCCAAACCTATTTGCCTAACAAAGCCTGATTGAAAATAAAAAGATCTCTGAAACCCATACCTCCCACTGTCTTTGCTTTACACATATCCCGCTATTTCTTCCAATGTACTCTTTTATGGTCAGATGTGGAGCCCCACCAAAATCTGGCACAAGCAATATCCTTGATGATACTGTCTGGAATGATAAAACATGACATGTCATAGGTAGGAATAGCTTGGATGACATATTTAATTAGACACTGAGAGAATAAATGCTCTTTCCACCCTTGTAACTTCTTGACAACCATATCCCTAATATAACCAAATTAAACCCGCTTATTCCTCATTGAAAAAGTAGGCATGCCTAAATAAAAATTGTGTCCAGTAACTTGAGAAATCCCAAAAATATTACAAAAAAATCCTAATCTCTCAAAGGGGTATTAGGACTAAAAGAAAGTGCAGTTTCTCAAAATTGATTAGCTCGCCTGAGGCAGATGAATAACTATCCAAACAAAGCTGTAGTTGGGTACAATCGTCTTTCTTAGCTTTGCAAAAAATTAGGCCGTCATCTGCAAAAAAGAGATGTGATATAGGGGGACAACTTGGGGCTATTGACACCCCCTTAAAAAGTCTATGTTCCTCACTATGGACAATGAGTTCAAACAAACCATGGGTATAGATAACAAAAAGATAGGGAGAAAGTGGGTATCCTTGTCAAATACCCCTCTCTGGTACCAAATTCCCAGCTACTTCTCCATTTATCAGGAAAGAATAAGAAACAAAAGTAACACATCTCATGATCAGATTCACCCCACTGAATATCAAAGCCCAACCTAGTCATCATACCTTGAAGAAAGGACCATTCCACCTGATCAAAGGCCTTACTCATGCCTAGCTTAAGTGCAGAATGCCATGTTCTTCCTCCTCTATGTTGTCTTAACCAATGCATAGCCTCAAATCCCAAAAAAACATTGTCTGAAATTAATTTGCCTAGAACAAAAGCACCATGTGGATCTCCAATCACATTATCCATAATTAAATGAAATCGGTTTGTGATGGTGCGGGATACAATTTTATAGAGGACGTTACAAAGACTGATAGGTTGGAACTCTTTCACCAAAGTTAGCATCTTAACATTTGAAATCAAAGTAATAAGAGTTTTGTTCCATAAAATGACATCTCCCTGGTCATTTAAAATATGTAGCACTGCCCTTGTAATGCTCTTGTAATATCAGGACCAACTATCCCCAAAATTTCTGGAAAAAAAGAGCAGGGAGTCCAAAATGCCAGGTAAACTTCTTCACTTGTAAAAGGATGGACAAGTTGATTATTTATTTCTCTGGTGACTTTTGGCTTAACACAATTAAAAAGTGAATCTAGAGCAAGGGGGTAGGAGAAGAAGAGGCAAATAAGTTCTCAAAATATTGAGAAATAATTGGCAAAAAGCTGTTGGAATGTTATTTTAGGTTATCGTT
>WUAT03273371.1:0-11025 GCA_010015005.3 Ulmus americana | reverse complement strand
GCAGCACCACATCGCCTTGGCCCATTCGAACCTTCGAGATGGCGGCCACGTGCTCTTATTTTTTTTCGAGCACCACTTTTCAATGCTGGTGACATCACTGTCACCGGGTTATTCGTAAATTAATTCGGGAGGTATTGCACCTCAATTTATACTAAGTCTGGAGAGGTGAACCAAGACTTGCTTTACTCTGACGTGAGGACCGATGGTGGCGTTTAGTCAGATACCATCATGATCAAGACTTTGGGATGCCAACCTAGCAAGTGTAACTACCAGCTTAGCATAGATACAATCTATGTGTTGGCCATTTTAGAATGATCTAGATGCCACGTCAGTCGTGACAATAATCCAATAACAGTTGCCCCCTAGTTTTGAGTAAAGAGATTGGCTCATAAACTAAGTGTGAGATATTCTAGAATTCAACTTCCATGGTCATTGAGGATTTCCCTCTATATTCCCCAGCTCGCTGGAAAAAACTAAGTGTAAACTAACCAAGAGATCAAGAGATTCAAAGAAGTCCAAGTTGTGATCTCGTCTAACAGGCACTTTATTACGGATTTAGGCATTGAATATAACTGAATTAGACTTTGTTGTTTTCTTCAAAGTTGTAGGTCTTCGTATTATCTTTCCAGGGAGATGTAGATCGCATTTTTTGGAGTTCATACAAAGAATTCATGGGTGAAACACTGGTGAGTGTTCAGGATCCACTAGGACTTCACAGCTCCATTTATGGAATTTCATCAAGGTTTTTAGCACTTAAGATGATAGAATCTAACTTTAGAGTCTTCTTGAGAGTTGTAGAAATTTTGTTCTTTCTAAGAACACCTAGATTGCCTCATTGGGACTAAGGTGAGCATGAAGTCCTAGACCAACTGGGATTCCATCGTAAGTGCTTTATGGCCTTCTGTTTTCTATATGAATCCTAGGAATTCTAGCTCTCTCAATATTGATAAAAAATTAGAGAGTAGAAGAGCTTAGAAAATTATTCTTCATGGAGAGTCAATTTTTTAGAGGCTCCCAGAGGAGAACAACTTAGGATTTGAGATATCGCATATCAAATTGAAAAAGTATTGAGGGGCTCCTTGAAGTGCATAGCTTAGATTAGGATCTAACTTCACATGTCGGAAGAAAGTGATTAAGCTTTGCCATCGCGGTATTGATGCCAAATGCTGGAGAAGCTGAGGCTATAATGCAACTCGCTAAGTCAAGCTACGGTCAATTGGAACCTTTTTGCTATCCGATCTTGACTTGCTATATTCGTAAAATTTTGCTAAGTATGGGAAGGATATTATTTCAGGGGAGATCGTCCTGAAGTAACCGTGACTGAGCTGGCCTAAGTTGGGCTAAGGTCGAATTGAGGCCTTTGCAGAGCTATGAGCTTGGTTGATTTGATTTCACCGAGTATTGTGTCCCATACTTTAGGAAATTTCCCAAGTGAGATTAAATTCGCGACCACGGATATGGTCATTTTGACTGTGGCCATCACGGCCGTGGTCATCGTGATTGAGGCCATGGTGGTCGAAGTCATAATGACCATGGCCATCACGACAGAGGTCATCGCGATTAGGAACTTCAAGTTAAAACCTGAAACTCAACTATTTTAGACTAAGTTGGTTCTTTTCTAAGGTTGGACGTTCCAACCAGAACACGAACTCGGGTCATCACAGTAAACAATTCTAAGCGTAGAACATTGATCCTAAGCATAGGGTTTAGCTATTTTTTATTAAGTTGTTCCCTTCATGGTAGGAAGTTTCCAACTAGGAGACGAACTTGAATCATTACATACTAACTTAGTTAGTGATATACGTGTTAAGCTACCGAGCCTTAAATGATAAATGAAAATTAGAGACGAATGAAAAAGAAAAAGATAGTCTTTTATTCATTGTCATGGCAATTACATTGCTTATTCGAAAATGGAAATTCCTTTGAAAGGAGAAATAAACTAGTAGCAAAAATGAAAGGAAACAAATGAGAGCTATTAGCTCTCGATGATAATAATTTCTAGATTTGAAGGGATGAGCGGCCCTCAAGTGCTTGCAGAGCCATGCCCCCAAGTGCTTGGAGTGACGTGGCGTCAAGGCTTTCAAAGCTAGTCATGGTGGAAGAGCTTGTTATGTATGAGCTCGGACAAGGTCGATGAGGTTCACCATATTTCTCAACTCCGTTCGAGCTAACTTCAACACTTCTAATTAGCATAGAGTTTACTCGGTTGACCTTCCAATCAGTGTCCTCCAATGGTGGGAAACTTGACCAAAAGATGGTAAGTTGAGGAGATTGCCCAGATGGCATTCAAAGTAGGACGCTCGATGATCACATTGTAGACTGATGGGAAATCTACCACCATGAAGTGAACGGTCTGGATATGTTGGCATGGGTGCATGCCAAGCTCAACTGGTAAAGACAAAATGCCTTCTACATCTACACTTTCCCTGGTGAAGCCATAGAGTACAGATTTGATGGGCTACATATTTTCTCCAACTAGGTCCATCCTGTTAAGTGTGAACTTGAAAAGGATGTCAGAGAAGCTTCCATTGTCGATGAGGATGTGATAGACTTTCCTCCCAGTGATTTTGAGATTGACAACTATCACATCATTATGAGGATGCCATAATCCACGAGTTTTTTCTTTGATAAATGTGATGGGGTCATCAGAAAGGCGAGGAACATTTTTTCATTGCTCAGCCACGTTCACTTGTTATTGGAACTGTTTTAACCTAGCTTGTCGAGCATAGCTCTTCCTTGCTCGGTTGGTTTCACCGGTCCACTAATAATAACTTGAACCTTAATGTCTTGACTATAAGGTTGATTTCCTTGCTGTGGATGTGCTTGCTGCTGGGGTTGTCTGTTGGCACCCTGGACATACTCTCGCAGTTGTCCATGGCAGATAAGACTCTCCACTTCATCTTTCAAAGCTTGGCAATCATCTGTCATATGCCCATGATGGTACTGATAATACTTTGCAATGTCCCTTCGATTTATTAGAGTTTTGATGTTTAGAGGGATGCTGTAAATTCCTTGATGTTCAGTCTCATAGTAGACCATGGTCACATTAGTAGTGAGAGGAGTATAGTTCTGGAACCTTGGAACATGATTTTGTTGGGGTAAGGAATTTTTGTTGTGATACCCTTCATTATTTCCTCCTTGGTTGATGTTCTTACTCCTCTTGTCGTTCCCGTTGTCATTTAGCTTGGAGGTGCTAACTTAGGAGTCGATCTTGTGCTTCTCCCCTAGCAGAATTTCTTGGCTAAGCTTGTTGGTCTCAAGGTTCGAGGTCTTATCTGCCTGGATAAGTGGCTTTCTCACTTATTGATACCATGTACTTCAACATGGTAGAGTTTCTTAAGCCAGCCATGAGTGCTCCTGTTATGGCAGCATCACTCCAGTCTCGTACATTCATTTCCTCCTTCACAAAATGGTTGAGGTTGGCCTCAGTACTCTCGTTTTCACATTGAGTTATGGTGTACAAGTTCCTTGCTGGCTTTCTTTGTACCTTATTCATAGAAAATTGTGAGATGAAGTACTTAGAAAGCTGATGAAAGCTACAGATTATCCCTGGGTGCAAAGTCCTAAACCAGCGTCGGGTGACACCGGTAAGTGGATCACGAAGGCCTGACACTTGAAGGCGTTTGTGGCTGAGTTGAGCTTTATCCAACTCTTGTAAGTTTCAAGGTGTTCAGCCAGATCACATGTCCCATCATACTTAGCATCTGGGAGCTTAAGTCTTTCTGGAATAATTGACATCCTAATCTCCTTGTAGAAGGGAGACTTCATTTCCTCCAAAAGATCCTTCAGAACTGGGTTGCAAGGGTTGTTGTTTTGTTGGGGTTTTTCTAGTTGACGTTGGCGTTCCTCTATTTGCTAATTGATGAGGCCAAGCCCTCCAACCCTTCTTTCTTTAGCATGACTTTGTTCATCTCAACAGTCATTCATCATATCTCGCTGATGAAGGCGAGCATTAAGGTCATCACAAAGCTCATGTCTGTTACATTAGGGGGATGATTTTCAGAGTGGTCGTCCACATCACGTGTCCCTCCATTCCTAAAAAAATGGCTAGAAGCTTGGGTACACCGCCTAGAGTGAGTCTGGGTATAACTTCCTTCTGGGCGTTGGCTGCCATTCTGAGTGTTTTTGGTATGGTGGCCTCCTAAGAGAGCTCCATTTCTACTCGACCCAACTTTTTTCAGATTACTACTTAGGGGATTGGGACCCCAAGTTGTTCTACCTCAGGAGGGAAAGGAACTCCGTTAGCCTGGGTAACTACGGCCTCTATTTGTGCAATGGCGGTGGTGAGTTAGTCGATTCGCTGAGCGGTGTTAGGATTGGCAGTGTTTCCTAGATTTTTGGCATTGTCACGGGCATTCCTATTTTTTGGTGGTTGTCCTCGACCTCATGGGGGTCAATTAACTTCAACATGCCCTTTAGTTTCCTCATGAATCTTCATGGTAAGAGAAGGTCCAGAACAACCATGAGCAGATGATCCGGCTTCGCTAAGCATGGCAAAAAAACTAAGTGAAAAGTAGGGTGTTTTGCTAGTAGGGACATGTGTATTTTTTCAACACAAGCCCTCCTTTTAGCGCCAAACTATTGACGCAGAAATCTGGTCAACAGTCAAAGAAGGACACGTGAACAACTCTCTCCAGGTCAGCGACATAACCTAGCATCAAGTCAGGTCTAGCTTGGGGAAATTGACTGCGTCTTCGTTTAGATGACGTTGTCAAAGATGAGCTATCTATAAAACAAAGAATAGACAAAGGTCAGGGGAGTTGTTTCCCTGATTACACTCTGATGCTTAAATCAGCTAGGGATTTATGTAATTGTTTTGAGAAAGAAGACAGCAAAAAGCGTTTCACATGTCAGAGAATAAGAGAGTGTACCCTTGAAAATGAATAAATGATAGTATTTATAGGGGCTGTGAAGAGGAAGCAAGTAGGAAGAAATAGCGATTTTCAAGGAGAAATAGCAGGATCAAATCATGTTACGCCACATGCACGTTTCAAGACAAGGGACAAGATTTCATGATTTTAGGATCCTTGTAATGGAAATTACAAAGATTTGTTTGCTTATATGTCACTAATCAATGTTGATCGTCTGAAACAAGGAGTTTTGGAACAGCTTAGAATTTGAGATATCACATCTCAAATTAACCGAGTGTTGAGAGGCTCCTTAAGGAGCTCAATGATCTGAGAAGGTGTCAGGCATAGAACGTAGCTCACTATGAGTGTATCGAATGAACTTGAAGAAGTACCAAGTTCGGGAGTCTAAAAAATGGGCGAGACGGATAAAATCGCTACTTCTGCCTCGAGATGCCTAAAGCCCAACCTGGCCGAGCCAACCTAGCCAGGGGCAGGGAGGTCAGCAGGTCAGCATAGGCCTTAGAAGTATGGTAAGTGGGATGTCAGCCTGGCCAAGTTGGGCAACTCAACAGGCTTTGTGCAGGTCAAACAATAAGGGAGGTAGCTCGGCTGGTCACGTGGGTCGATAGGAGTGCGGCAGGCATACTAACTTGGCTCAGATGAGGTAGGTGTGCACAAGGTAGTGCACATGTAGGCATGCCAGCATGTGTTTCAGATGGGGCTACTCGACTGGTTGTACGGCAAGCAGCTTGGTGCGAAGAGGGGTCTAGCCGAACTAGGAAGCTCAATAGGCTGGCCTAGCAGGTCGGCCTGGATGAGCTATAGCTAGGCATGCCAGCGTGGTGCGTGCAAGTCTCGGCAGGGCTTGCATCTCGGCAGGGCTTGCGTCTCGGAGGTGCACAAGGCTCGGTCCAGCTCAACAGTATCACACGGCCTTGGCCTAATCAGACCTTCGTGATGGTGACCACTTGCTCTTGTTTTTTATGAGCACTGCTTTCCCATGTGAGTGACATCACTGTCACTGCGTTATTCGTAAATTAATATGGGAGGTATCATACTTTAATTTTTACTAAGTCTAGAGAGGTGAACCAAGACTTGCTTTACTCCGACGTGAGGCTGGATGGCGGTGTTTAGTTGGACGCCTTCAGGATCAAGAATTTAGGATTCCAACTTGGCAAGTGTAACCGCCATCACAGTGTAGATATAATCTACGTGTTGACCATTCTGGAATGATTTGGATACCACGTCAGCTGTGACAAAAATCTCATAATAGGTGCTATGTAAAACAACGTTTTATCATAATTTGTAAAGACTTATTATTTAATGAAATAAAGAAATCCACATTTATTTAAGTATATGTTTGATTGCATGGTTCCCTTTCTTTAAATACATATTGTCAGAAAATTATCATAATGATCTAATACTTGTTTAATATCTATTACTGGGTATGTGTGGATCAAATACAAAAGATCTGATTATTAGACTAAGTATAAATAATGTTCACAATCGGTAAATAAAGTTTGGATGCTTTATTTTGATAAAATTGTGATGCATACTATTTCCAAAGTGGTAGTGATATACTCTTGGATTACTGTAAAGTGTTTACAGATAGTGGCACCAATATGTTTGAAATGTATTGAACATAACCATGATAAAATAAGATCTTCAACGTATATGAAAAACTTTACATTCTATCGCTTCATGGCTAGTTTATGGATGGATCTTAATCTAGACCGTTTGATTTACTCATGTCCATAATTTGTGTCTTTTGACTTATCAATGAGTGAGATGCATTAAACCTCAAAACCTTGATATTTGGGAGACACAATATCATAGATAATGAGAGCATCAAGTCGGATACGTGGAATCCACATCTTTGTTAATCGTAGATCAATGATATTCTCATGTATTAGGTATAGTTTAAATCCTTATTTATGACAAGGCCATAAATCGGTCGCCCATTGGAGAATTAATGGTAACACATGGAAAAAGCTATAATTAGAGAGGTAGAATAGGATCTATTGATACCTATCTCTAATTATAAATATTCATAGTGAAGGATCACATCACATGGCAACTAGTTATATCGATAGACAAATCTTAGTTAAAGATTTTTATAAATATATCTTCATAATCTTATAGTGCAATTTTGATCCCTGATCATGGCGCTGATCAAAATTAATAAATTAATATTTGATTAATTAATGAGATTAAATAATTACATTATTGTAGCTTAAATTTGTAGGTCCATTTGGTCCCTTTATTAGCATCGTACATTCTTATATGGAGTAATAGATCTATTTTTGGAAAGTTCTCAAACTAATTATAGGAAATAATAAATATAGTATGTGATGACATATTTAATTACGAGTTAAATCAATATTTCACATAATTATTTTATTTTTTTGAATGATATTTCACATAATTATTTATTTAATATGATTAAACAAATAATAAAGTTAAATATATATTTGTTTATTTTTTTAACGTGATTAAATAAATAATAAGAATAAATATATTTATTTATTCAATGTGATTACATAAATAATAATATCGAATATTTATTTTAATTGATAAAATAAATATATTATTAGTTCTTATATTTAATTATCCTATTAATTTAAAGATTTTAAATTATGAGAGGATAATTAGCAAATAGTTTTGGACATGTGGCATATCTCATTTAAATAAGTTAGTGTGAAATTACAAATTCAAGGAGAATATGTAATTCTCTCTGAAAGGTTGACTAAGGGAAATTATGTAGCCCCAAGTATTCTAGAACTATATTTTCATTCTAGAATAAATAGTTTTAAAATATGTATCTAGAGCTAGTAGGGAGATTTCCAAGACCCTCGAAGGGAAGTGGAACTTACAAAGGTTAGGAGATCCGGCATGACCAAAGGTTGAACCTTGGGAGTCCTACCCAGAAGGGTCAATCGCAAAGAACTGCACTTTAGAAAAACATTTCAAAGGCATTCCGTAAAGGAAGGAAGGTTCCCGAGAGATGTTCTAGGAATCATTTTGAAAATAGTTTGACGACTCGGATGATGTTCGACATGATGATCATGACTCCAAATCATTCTGAAAGGCAGAGAAGGCTAAAGAAACTTCAGTCAGAAGGAAAATTCAGGGTAATGCCATACAGGATAAACACTAGGACCAATGAGACTATGGTAAACCAGTTGAGAACAAGTGTTAGGGCGGGATAGTGTACCGACCTTTTGGGCTAGTGCATGCACTCTTTGTGGCAAGAGGAATTGTCCCGTCCAATTGAAAAGGTGGAAGGTAAAAGTCCCGTCAAACACATGGGTTCGACAAGCCTACGCGGGGAGTTTGCCAACACCCACTAACCAATGAGGTGCAAACTAAAGGAGATTAATCGATCAAAGAGGCCTTATAAATAGAAATAGAAAGCGATAAGAGTGAGATATGCACCTTCTCTCTCTTGAACTCCCTCTCATTTCCTTGTGTTTCTCCATTGCCAAGAACAAAAAGAAAGATGGAAGTAGAGGAAGTGGTGGTGCTTCCACCATCTCTTCAAAGCTTCAAAATGAATAACTGAAGCTCTCTACAGGTAAGGAAGCTGGTGTGTTAACTTAAATGTTTGATGAAAAACTCGGAAGGGGATTTAATCGTGTTAGAAAAACGGAACCCTGTAGGTCTTCCATTGGGGTTGTTTCGGCTAAGTATAAGAAGGAGCTAACCAGGAGATTTTGAGTTAGAGGTTAAGACCAGAAAACAAAGGAGATATAATTGGAGTACAACAGAATGGTAAGTACATACCTCACATACAGCATAGAACAAAATGTTTTTCCTAAAAATATGTGTGCAGTTTGTCTATTGTGTGAAAGGATAGAGTTGTATTTGTTCTTTGTTACGATTTGAGGAACCCAAAAGGATGTTTGTTGCTAGTAGTTTTGTATAATCCAGAATCTTACTTGCTCTTTTAATCATTGTGCAAAAGCTATAGATCTGAGAGTAGGTGGATTGCTGCTTGACGAACATATGAAATTGATTGTGGTCTAGAAGAGTTGTGTGGTTTAAATACGACTTAAGAGTGCTTCAAAAGAGCAAATAGCTCTACATAGATTTGTTAACAATGTATTGTAGACTGGTCATGCATTCATCCGCATATGTTTATAAACGCTTTCCAAGAAATGTCTCTTTCTAAGTATATGTGGGAATATATATATCTCTGTGTGTGTGTGTCAGCCCATGCATACCCATGTCAGGTTGGGCTCAAATGTTATGTGAGCTGGAACACCCAAAAGTGTGCTCCTGACCTGCGACCAAAAAGAAATAAGTAATGGAAAAATATTTATTTTTAAAATGAAGTGTGGTAGCTAATCTCTCCAGTTGTGAGACAACTTCCTCGTGTGAGGTAGATTTGAGATAAAGAAAAGTCAGCACAGAGATTGTTGGATTAGGTAGCTCCACTCCTCCTGGCAGTGCGCATGAGGTACGCATACAAACACTTGAGATTAAATCAGTAAGGCTCTCAAAAAAGAAAAGAAAAGAAAAGAAAATTAGTTTTTCAATGATAGAGTCAACACGTGGATGAATTGTCTTTCTTGCATTAATTGTGTTTCCATCAAGTTCCCGTCTAGTATAGGTATTATACTATATTCCCATTCTTATTTTGAGGTTAGGAATATTGCCATATGAAATAGGTATGGTGGGATCGGATTTCCTGATCTAGGGTCCCAAAAAGGTAGGGAATGATATCTAGATGACCATTGGTAGGCACCGGATGTTATCAAAATTTACTCAAAATTTATATGTACAATATGTGGTTTATATGATAAGCAAAATGTATTATTTTATGAGATTCTATTTGTACTTATTGAGCCTTGGCTCACATCTAACATTCATGTTGTAGGTAGTTGGATTTAGCACCAATGAGCTTGGTGTCGGATTGCTCTAACTTGCTAGGTCGGAAGTGTTCTGGAAGGGGTGGGCATGGACATCTACGTTGTTCACTTTCTGCCGAGAAAATCTTGAAATAAATTTATAAATGATGTTTCTCATCGTTGTAAAAATAATAAATCTGTCATGTTCCATGTTGTTATAGAATAATTAACGATACTTTCTAGTATTATGTAAAAGACAATGACGCACGGTTTCTACCAGTAATCGGGCACCTTTCGGGAAATTAACTTTCTGAAAAATACTTTCAATATATATATATATATATATATCGCCTTGTTGTCACTAAGCATATTTATATATAATTTGCTACGCATTAATAATAGAAAGATAATATATTAGTTTTCTACAAACTTACCCAATTTTATTCGGTTTAAGCCTTGGTAGAAATCGGGTCACCACATCAATTTTGTCAACTATGATATTTCATTGGTGAAAAAACCTAGTAATATAAATAGCTTAAGTCAAACCTTATTTTATATGATAGTTTGAGTTTTCAAAAGAGTTTTGAAAATTGAGAGAGAATACACCCAAACAGTTTAATTATTTTTAGATCTTTTCATTGAAGATCTAAAATCATTTTTGAGTGTCTTAGATTAAGGTTCTCACACACCTCTATACTCCTTAAGAAGGTGAATAACAGAGAAAATCAATTGGTATTGAATCTGCGGAGCTAGGATCTCAAAGTGAGGACATTTGTGCATCAAAGAACGAAGGAAATAGAGTTTTTGATATACCAATTCTTCAAGGGTAATAATCTAAAACTCATTTGGTGATTTTTTATATTTTTCTTGTGTTTGATGATCCTATAGGTTGTTAAGAATAATTAAATTCCATTATGCTGCATTTTCACTATTATTTTTAATTAACAACTCAACATTATCTAGCTCCCCAATATAGCGCATCACAACTTAAGAAGCCTTTAGAGCATACCCTACGAGCATTTATAGAGGATCAAAGTAAGTTTAACTAAAGGGTGGAAAAGGAATAAAATAGGCTTAGCTAAAAGATGGAAGAAGGTCAAAAGGAGACGAGGAGTAACTTTACTAAGAAAAAGGCTACTTTTTCTGAGTTAATACAAGAACAAGGTAGGTTTCCCTCATAGCCCATTCCTAATCCTAAGGGAAATAACTTGGCATAAACCCTAGTTCTAATACTAAAAAAATTAGAGGGGTTAATGTTATTATGACTCGAAGTAGAAAGGTTGTTGATGGACCTAGTCCAATGGTTGGCCAATCTACTAAGAATT
>WUAT03273260.1:0-11025 GCA_010015005.3 Ulmus americana | reverse complement strand
TGAGCTACTCTCAACTGATACCCCTCAGGAATGCCATAAATGGTCCTTATTCTCTTCAAGTCAGCAGCCAATATCTTCGACCTTATGGATGATGATAAAAGATAAGTTGGTTGTGAAGGAGTACTGACGCTCGCAACTGTCTCCGTTCGGATGGGAGACCTGACGCGCCTTGCCTCGGGAATTGTGGGTTCTTCATTCCCTAGATTAATTAGAGCTACTGGCGCCCTAGGAATATTAGTAATCCGCGGAGGAGAAATAACGTCATGACCTTTTTCAGGCGGCGGTTCCATCCAATCTTTGTCCCGGAAACCTGCTTCAGCCATCTTTCTAAGATAATGATTATGTCTGTACGCACATTTCGAATGGAACGTATAAACCAGGTTAAAATTCCAATTACTTTTACTTTAAAATTTTCTCTTTTCTACACGTATTTTAATCATATTTTTAAAATGAAGAACATTCAAATTTCTAGCCAAGTGTTTTTCAGAAAGCCATAACTATGAAATTTTGTTTTGACATAATAAATAGATTCGAATTTTATAGCTAATCGTTTTCTAAAAAACTTTTAAGTTTTGTTTTACACACAATAAATAGATTCGAAATGCTAAAATACTTGCTATTTTATCCCCTACTTCACGAAGAACACTAGTTCTCAAAAGATAAACCCACTTTTAAAATACGGTTTCTCCTAAAAGATTTTGGTGGCATCAAAAACATTTCTTGTTCTCATTTTGCATTTCTCTCTCGATTTTTCGTCAAAGCTTGATGGTTTCAGAACCCAAAAACCCAGAAAAACATTGGAACACACGAAAAAATAGCTCAAAATAAGCCAGTATAACACCAAAGGAGAGAGAAAGGAATGTCAACTAACCTGGAAATGAGAATCGAAGAAGAGCAGCTTTGGATCGCCTCTGAAGTTTGAACTCGGCGTGGAAGAATTCTAAGAAAAGTAGAGCTCTCCAGGAAAATGAAAATGGAAGACGAAACAATTGAGAATGTATGACAAAATGGGTTTAAAACTCATTGATCTCCCTTCGTCGCCACGTGTCGCCCATCGAAGTGGGTAGCGTAAAAGTTCTTCGAATTTTCCACTTCTATCCCCTTTTAGATTGACGCATGTCCCAAAATGTTCCCGCCTAAACGAGCCACTCATCATCATTTCCCGCTCCTAGAGACAAATCTGAGCAAAATTTCCGCACGGAAATACAACACATTCTTTGATTCCGTTCAGATGCATTCAAAAAATGGGGGCTAACTATTAGGGTTAAGATTATCGCTATGAAATTATGTCATAAAAGATGTTTCTATCACAGTTAAGCTTCGTACGGAATGTCATAGAGGTTTGCTCGGACTACTCGTATGCCCTTTTCCTGTCAACCCACCATTGTCTTCCTTAGAGTTTCCAAACAAATATGGAGTACAGAGATAAAAGTTTAGTCTGAGCGGAATCTAATTGGGTCAAGATCGTCAAGCTTTCATCAAACGACCCACGTGATAGTCGTTCCACTAGTTGAATGGTTTTTACGGGCTGTTCCCGAATTAAGCGGACCACGACTGGGACTTCAACGAGAAGTCCTAGGGGTTCTATAAAAAGAGTAGAGTCACCTCTGATAGGGTAGTCTGCACTCAATACTCACATTCTTATACTCAAAACTACTATTGCACCGCCACCAGTCTACCATCATCCAACCCTACGCATTACTCCGATTCACTGGTTCATCACTTTTCGCCCCCTGATTTTTCCATCGAACACAATTCTAGACGGAGTCCTAGTTATTCCTTTCATATTTGGTTAACTCTATTCAATATAGATTCTTTTCTTTTTCCTATTGGCTTATTTCATCATATTAGAAGTGAGATTAATACTCCAAACTCTAGAATTGTGTGTAATTCTTTTCTTTTTGATTAAATTGGAGATAATTAATTCCAGCATAATTAGAAAGTAATTCATTTTGATTTAAACTTTCTAATTCTGGTGGAATTACTTTCCCTCTTCGGTTGCTGGTCTATTTTTTCTTTTTTTGGCTATCTTTTCAATTAAGTTCCATTACACACAAAACTCTAAACCACCCACCAACAAATTGAAAGTGAGATTAATACTCCAAACTCTAGAATTGTGTCTAATATGTTAATTAAAAGAATATTTATTATATTTTTTTTCTTAATAAAAAAAGAAGAAATCTTTTTAGTTTTCCATAGCAGGTAGTTTCAATTTTATGAAGAAAAAAACCTTGTAAACCAGGGGAGAGCTATATATATATTTTTCATAGCTTCTTATTTGTTTGTTTATTTATTTTTACATATGACTCGTTCTTCTCATATTTAATTAGAAAAATATAAATTTAATTTAGAGTAAATTTTACTAATATCTCCATAACTTTCAAGCGAGTTCAAAATTTGCACGTTACTTTATGCATTGAGGTGGTGATAAAGGCTTAGAATATATTTTTATTTTCTAATGTTTGTCTTTCCATTAAAAACGTAAGAATTTTAAAGTGACTTGGTGTAGTTTGGGTTATTATGAAAATTTAGAACATAAATATTATGTTATACACGTGATTCTGTCGTATCTTATTATATTATATTTTTTTAAAAAAATTAAAAAATATATATATATTTTTTATTATAATAATTATCTTATTATATTTTTATTAATATTCTTACTACTTTTTACATCATCTGATATATTCAATCAGTTCACACACTAATTCCCACTACTTTTTATATTATTCAAATATTTAATTATTTCACACACTAATTTCTACTATCTTTTACATTATATTATTAATATCACACCACCTTTTACATATACTATTATTTTTACATATTATTTTATTATCAAGCATCAACATCTCTACTATCTTTTATATATATATATATACTTCATTTATTTTTATCAAAATTTTTAAAATCATATTTAAAAAATTATTCGACTTATAATCACCAAAATTCTCCGATTGAAATTGCATCTCAAACATGAGATTATAATTTTTAAGTTTAATGTGAAATTTAAAATTCAAGTGTCTGTTCAGTTCCGTATATATTAGTGAGAGTTACCACAAATCAAAAGTTTGATGTACCAAATTAAAATTAAAAAAATTAAATAAATTACACTCTAATTTAATAAATAAAATAACGATTTTCTCTCCATTTCCGAAGATATGTGGACTTTACTACTAATTTACAAAGAGGGGGAAACTACATTTTAAAAAAAAAAAAAATTTATCTAAACTATTTTTTTTTTTTTTTAATATTCATTGGCATGCAATTTTTTTCTTTCTTTTTACTTTAAAATCCTTCATATAACCATCAGCCGAGGAAAACCAAACGGCGGTAAAGGAGATACCGGAGACAAAAGCGGAACACTGAAATCCCCCTTCCCATCCGAATCCCAAATGGACGTCCAATTCGACGGCGTTAACGGAATATCCTTCAAGTAACTAATATTCTCCTCAGTCTCCGTCAACCTTTCCTTCTTCACCACCACCGGCTTCTCTACTTCTTCTTCCTCCACCTCACGGTGTCTTTTCTTCTCAACGATGTCGTTTTGCTCCTGATCGGACTTTCCAGCTTCCAATGGAAAGTTGAGAATAGCTTTCGCGCCGCGAAGTCTAAAGGCAGCTCGATCGTAGGCTTTAGCCGCTTCAATGGCGGTTTCGAAGGTACCCAACCAGACCCGGGACCCTTTCCGGGTCGGGTCTCGGATCTCCGCCGCGAACTTGCCCCACGGTCTTTGCCGGACTCCTCGGTAATGCTTTTTCTCTTCCTCTACCGGAGCTTTCTGTTCCAGAACTGGAGGTTTCGAAGCCGAGAATTGTATCAATTTCGACTTTTCCGGGAGGGCGATCGATAACGAGGGC
This sequence comes from Ulmus americana, assembly GCA_010015005.3. Taxonomy (NCBI): domain Eukaryota; kingdom Viridiplantae; phylum Streptophyta; class Magnoliopsida; order Rosales; family Ulmaceae; genus Ulmus; species Ulmus americana. The sequence continues at coordinate 7,165 of WUAT03273260.1, read as the reverse complement.
TTTCGTTTTGATGGAGAGTTCGATTTCACCTGTTTGGGGACTGTAGGGTTGACGATTTGAGGTTTTGATTCGAATTCGAACGAGGTTTGCGAAATGAATTTGGGGGTTGTGAGATCGATCGCGAGCTCGTTCTGGTTTTGCTCAAAATTAGGGATTGGTTTGGAATCGAACTCAAACAGTTCACTAAGATCCAAATTGTCAGGGAATTCAAACAAGGAATCCGAATTCACTTCGGATCTCCATTCATTTTGGGTAAAATTGGATCCGATTGGAGATACCAGATCCCCGAGAAGGTGCTGCTTGATCTTGATCAGCTCGAACATCGAAGCTTCGTCTACGCTCGCCATTTCTGATCGAAATTTAACTCTTACAGATAATTTCTTTTAGAGTGAGAGAGAGAGTTGTCTAGAGATTTTGTGTGTGTGAAAAACAAGAGTGGAGAAGAGTCTATTTATAGGGAGAGAATAATAAAGTTGGAGAAACTTTAAGCTTCCACGAGGGTTGCAGGAAGGATCGTTCCTCCTCTATCCATTTGGCTTCCCGAGATAGTGACTTGCACGTAAATAAATGATCTTGTATTTTTCGCCGTTCGATCACAGTTGCTTTGAAGTCAAAGAATACGTCAATGGCCAATATTTAATGCTCATATATTCTTGTCGTTTTCTAACTATTCCACTTGATATGAGTGTTGTGTTTCCTGGTTGCTTCCGAAAGGACCCAAAGACTTGAATTTAACATACTCTTCAAAAGCCGGTCCAAAAATAAATAAATAAAATCTTCAAAAGGAAGGGATGGGATTAGTGTTGGTATTAAATATATTGAGTTAATAAAACTACAAATGAAATAGATTTTTTAATTTTCCAGGATTAATTATTGAAATTCAAAAACAGTGATTTGCATAAAGAGAAATTGAAATTGATTTTTACGACTGATTTCTGCTAATAATATATAATTAATTTCTATATAAGTTTAATTTAAATAAGTAAATTAAATTTAGTACAAAATAAGATAGAAAGATTATTCGAGAAGAATACTTCAAAAGAAGATTTTAAAATTCTTTGGAGAAACATGCTGCTCTAAACTATAAATTAAATCGTTTGTGAGCTGTTTTTAAAGAAGAAATAAGTGTTAAGTTGTTAAAAGAAAGAAAATTGAATTTGAACGATTTGTCATATTTATAGATAAAGATCTTGGAATATAAAATAATATAATTACAAAATATCTAACAAAGATACCCGAATAAGGCTTATCTGGAGCAAAGGTAGAAGGAGAAGCGGCAGTAGGATGACATCAGGTCAAGTAGGTGAAAGTTGTTCGTACGTCTTGTGTCGATATGAGAAAGCTCGATCTTTACCTTTGACTTCTGTTGTTCGAATCCGTCAATGTAAAACTAGCATATAAAAACTTCTTTCCAGACATAGGATTCTTTGAGAATCTTCATTAAAGTATTTATCTGAGTATCCTTAATTGGGATATTAAATGGATAAATAAAATCGAACCCAATAATGATATTTTAAAAAAATATATATATTTATGAATATATTGTAAATATTTTTTTAAAGAAATTTTTTTTTTTTTTGAAGTATAATTCTTATCCCAAAACACAAAATCAATCAGATGAGTTAACTGGCAAACAGCTCAATTTAGTAACGTGTAAGTTTTAAGTTCTTGATTGCCTAATTATTTCTAAAAATATATAGTATAATTATTTTACGCATGTACCAATAGAAAATTAAGAGAAAAGAAATATCTCGAATTAAAAAGTTGAGTGGGCTAGCGTATAAAAACATATCGCTAAAAATATTGAAAATATGATGTTTTCATCCTTATACCATATACTCAAAAAAAATCAAACACATGCTGCTGAGCTCCACCGCTTGGTCAATAAGGAACGAAAACAAAGACATGCTGTGAGCATCACCGCTTGCCACTTTTAGAAAATGTGATGTGCACGTATTTCTGAGTCAAGAACACGTGATGACCCATGCTCGTCCTAATGGCTGGTACTTTCCTTTTTGGGGTACTTGCGAGTCAATAACTCGTGATAACTCATGCTCGTCGAATTGCGTGGTACTTTCCTCTTTTGGAAATATTTGATGAGAAGTACTTCTTTCTCTTATCAACTACTTATTGAACCCTCGTAGAAAAAAAATGGGGGCGTACACGGGGAATTGGGAGAGTTTTACTGTATTTCTACTTATACAAACTAATTCAAGTGAGTTAGGTGACTTTCAACCCACCCAATTAAATTTTGGATATAATCGGTTGAGTTCAGGTAAATTTAAGTTTATTGAAAATTAAATATTTAAAAATAAATTTAAACAAAAAATTTAAAGTTTAAATTCAATAATATTATCAATTTAACAAAATTCAACAAAACAAACTATATAATTCAATACAACAAATTATATAATCTAACAATATCATTAATTCAACAAAATTATCTAAATTAGTACATCAAGACATAAGAAACATCGCGGTTTATGTATAAATGAAAGTATGAAAGTTTATGGTTTCCTCCAATTGAGACATCTTATACCGCACCATACAACTTCAAGTGGTTTTAACTTAATTATCTTTCAAAGTTGTTATACATGATCTATCACATGATATTATATATACTAATTGAAAGATATAAGACATATTAAATCATAATTAAAATTTATAAACTAATTTAATCAATCGAATACAACATAGTCATAGTTTTAACAATAAGTCAAAGAAAATCAATATAGTTTTCATATTATAAATAATAAAACACATATAAAAAAATAACAATAATAATGTAATCATTGACTTTATCTAGTGACAATCGTTTTACTTCATTGAAATTATAATTTTCATAAATTAATCAGTAAACATTAACTACGATATTCAAAATAATTTCACACAAATTCTACAATAGGCTCAATTAACAAAACTATATTAATTTTGAAATCCTAAATTCTTTTACATTACATAAGTACGTGTTTTAAGACAAAAATTACATTATATTTCATAAGAACGCATTATAATCTAAAAATTGTCATCAACGTAGTAATAGTTGTTTCATACTTATTGTATATAATAAATATGAGATAGTTTAAGATTTAGGTATTTTATTATATTTTTACCGAACATAAAAAAGGGAAAAGCATTGCATTAAAGCAGCAGCAAGAAACCGATGGGTCTATATCTAGAAAGATATAATATCAAAATATAATTTAAATATACGGTTCATAATTGATATAATAAAATTGGACACATTATTCATGTTAAAATTATTATAAATCTATATTTCGTTGGAAAGATAATTTATTTTGATTATTGAAGTTAAATTCTTAGATATATATATTGGTATATATCCTAGTAGTAAATGTATATTGGGTTAGGGCCTAAAGTGAAATTAATTTAATATATTTGTTTGAATTAATCAATTCATTTTAATAATTATAGACATGTATTTTATCTTAATCTTGAAAAGTAATTATGTCTTTATGATTGTAATTTTTGCCTTTTGATATACCAATGATGAAACATCTAAAATAGTAGGTTAACTAGTCTTATATGTTGGAGGCATGACTTGTAAATAATAAAGCGTGATTCATAGATATGAAATCCAATGCTTTACTAAGAGTAAATGTTATCCTCTTAAGGAATCGTTCGAGTTAATGGAAAGCAAATGAACTCAGTAATTTAAGCATATGTTGTTCAAATGATATTATGTTTTTATAAACAGGGATTTTCTGTTATAGAATGATTGAATTTAAGATAAAATGATTGATGAGATTAGACGGACTAGATCTCGAGTTGATATGGATAACACATGAGGATGATACATGAATGATTAATCATAGATAAAAAATTATAGTTCTTTCGTAATTATGATATATAATCAAGAGTGCAATTTCGGGATTTTAGTGGATAATTCCGTAATTAATAATGGATTAGAAAATTGACTTGGAGTTAATTTATCTATGATTATTGGAACTTAATTATGTACATCCAGTGAGTCTCTTTGCTAGATCAAATTACCCTAAACTGATACTTAGAATGGTAGTTCTAGGTCAATCGATCGATATGATGAACTATGGCTTGCAGATTATCTCTCAAACGAGTTGTGGGCACCTAGAACTTTTTTTTTGCAGGCACCTGGATGACGAAAAACTGAAATACGAAAATCAGGTTTCCAATCTGATTTTATGATTTATATTAAATGGTTATTTGTATTTTTAATACTTATATTTTTAATATAGTTATATATTTGAATTGAGAATATTTTTATGAGATAATTAGTTCAAATATAATTGTATTTAAATTATTGATGTTGTTGAGAGATATTTTATTCAAATGTAATATTTTAAATATTTAATTTAAATTTATTTGTATTTGAATTATAGATCTTATTATGAAATATTGATAAGATATTATTTTAGATTTAAAAAAGTTTATTTGATTAGATATTTTTTTTTTATGAATATATTTAATTAAATAGGAAAAACTTATTACGTATAATCTAGGATTTGGTTTTTCTATACTCTATATATAAAGATATCTATTTAAGATATATTAATTATGTGATGAGTTTTACTCAATTAATTATGAGAATTATTCTATCAGAGAGAAATAAGTGAGACCGATAAAAAATAGAGATCTCATAGTTTTGATTGCGCTCAAACTAACACGCGGTAATTGCGATATAAATGAGGTGTTGATCATACGAGGAATTTTTGCAGAGAAGAATAAAAAGAACACAAAGAAGAAATAAAATTTTAAACAAATAAAAGTAATAAAAAAAGATATTTTGCATTTGGAAAATTAAAACAATAGATCAAATACAAAGCATCAAGTTTCACTAAATGTTCATATTCCAATTCCTACTATTGATTTGTTTATTGATTCAATTCTAATTTCTTAATCAAGTACAAAATTAACACATCTTACAAGATATCAAACAATGACAATCCTATAAAATTGATCTAAGTTGATTAATTAATATTCATATTGTCTAACATAAGAAAAACATGACTGAACTTATATTTGTTTATGAATAAAATCAATCTAATAACATATCTCTCACATATATAAATTATTTTATCTCTTACATGGAAATAATCTCAAATAAATTAAATAAACATATGTCACATGAATAAATAATTTATTTCATTAAGAAGGAATTGAAATCAAAATACAATTATTATCTTTCTCATAACGTAAATCAAATACGAAGGAAAATAAGAGACTACACCTATGAAATCCACTCTAACTTTACAAGAGGCTTCAGCCAGAAAACATCTTGAATAATAATTTCTTAAGTACTAGAGAAGGTCTCCTAAGTAATCTATTTATAATACAAGAAATCTAGGAGTGTTGAAAGATAAAGATTAACATTAAATTCATAAAAGATAAAGATAATACAAGAGGTCTATGAGTGTTTTGAGAAAAAAATTATCATTAAAACGTTAAAGAGATAAAGATAAAACAAATTCAAAACAGTTGTTATCACGAGGATGCTGCAGCGCAGGCTTCGAGGTGCTGTGGCGCTGAATCACGCACAAATTGGACCTGGACATCTTCATCAAAGTTGTAGTCATTTCTCTTTTAGATTTCTATAGCCGCCAAGATCACCTCTTTTGAACTTTGAATGAAGAAGTTATGGCTAAAATACTAAAGTATGTTCAGGATCAAACTTGCCCGAATTTTCAGCACTTCGACTTTTCCTTTTATTAAACTTCTATGGCTTTCAAACATGCTTTTCAGCTCATTCTTGACTAAGCTAAGTTATGTTATCACTGATTTTTTTTTTCTTTCCTTCTTTTAAACTCAAGAGACCTAAAAATATATAAAAATAAACCGTGACACACAATTAAGAAATATTAAGGCATAAATGCATGATTTAACCCTAAATCAACTTTAAATGCTAACTAATATACAACGATTTATATGCATTTTCTAACTCTCATCACAACCCCCAACTAGCTTATTGCTAGTCTTTAGAAATTCAAGCGAAAACTAAAGGATATTTACACCTAAACTAAACTAATCCTAAACCACTTCCGTAGATTGTCACGATTACATTTACCATATGCAAAAAGCCTTTAAACCCCTAGGCGGCCATAATAGGATGAGTTATAGTCTTTTGAGGGCTTCCAGCAATGATATCCACAAACACCATCTAAAACTTAACCTAAACTCAAAACAAAAACAAAAACAATGTTAGCATTAGTCTATGAGTCATTCAGCTTTTCATCTAAAAAATTGCACATAACACACAACACGTAGAATAATTAAATATTACCTAAGTCTAAAGATAATTCAAATATCAACTTCACTTTTGTTATTGACTCTCAAACATTCATCATGCCATAAACTATTAATCTTAACACCCGAATAATTTAATGCACAACATTCATAAACAAAATTCTATTCTCTAAGAATATTTACAAAAATGTGACAATGTATCACAATTCAAACTCCATAGTCTCATTTTTCAAACTGCTCTCTACTAATGTAGAAGAGACACACTACCTCGGATCAATAAGTCTTTATTAAGCTTGTAACCTTAGGCCAATGTATATGTTATGAAAGAATGAGAAAGATTAAACACAAATAAAATTACTTAATCTATTTTGATTTAAATACAACCATTTAAGCACTAAAATAATTTCAACTATAACCCAATCTTTCTCAACCAATATTAAACTTTTTCTTCAAAAATAAGTAACATATTCATTGCATTTTTTCATACTTTATCATTGTATCATTTTTTTCTTTTTCAGCTCAAAATTTCTTCTCTTTTTTTTTTTTCTTTCTTTTCTTCAAAACATCTTATTTCACCATTTTTTTTTTCCACAACCCCCAACCTATTTCTTTTAATACATTGGGTTGTGGTAACATTTTTCATGAATTCTATCCTTTTCACCAAATGCTTATCAACATTAGTTGTGCTTCTTATTAAGTTCTCTTAGTAATAAAGGTAGGATAATGTGTTTTCGAATAAAAAATGGTAGATTATAATAGGCTCAATGAAAGAAAAATAAGGTTAAATATATAATATCGGCTTAAAGAGGTAACTAGCAATAAACATGATAAAGATGTTAGGATAAGTACTATGTAAAACAACGTTTTATCCTAATTTGTAAAAACATTTATTATTGATTGAAATAAAGAAATTCGCATTTGTTTA
>WUAT03273149.1:0-11025 GCA_010015005.3 Ulmus americana | reverse complement strand
AATTCAACATATATTTCACATTTCGCACAAAATACAGAAAAATCAACAGAATAGCCAGAAACTCAACATATATTCCAAATTTTACTGAAAATCAACAAAAAAGTCAAAAATTCAACATATATTCCACATTTTGCACAAAATACCGAAAATCAACAACAAAAGTAAAAAATTTAACCTATATTCCAGATTTTACCCAAAATACCAGAAAATCAACAACAATAACCAGAAATTCAACATATACCTCATATTTTTGCCCAAAATACCTAAAATGAACAACAAAATCCATAAATTCAACATATATTCCAAATTTTACCCAAAATACCAAAAAAATCAACAACAATAACTAGAAATTCAACATATACCTCAAATTTTTGCCCAAAATATAGAAAATCAATATAAAATCAAGAAATGCACTAATCAAAATCAACTAGAATTTAATAAATTTACAAAAGAAGAAAAACTTCACAAAACTATCTGAAACTCCAACAAAATCAAAGATAAAAGAGTTGAAATTTATAACGAATAAAAGTGGAGAAGATGAACTACGAAAAGGAGATGATACTTAGCGGAGAAGCAGCAGAGCACGGCGAAGGAGAGGCGAAGTTTTTTGGAGAAGAGAAGAGAAATGAGGAAGAATAAATGTTCTGTCTGATTTAAAGTAATGACCCTATAGTGACGACACTTTTTAAGCTATAGTGGCGACGTGTCGTCACAATAGTGTTGCACAGGGAATTCCATGGCCTAAATTTCACCTCAAAAACCAAAATATGGACTTTTACCCTATAGCGACGACATAGTCGTCGCAATAAAGTGGCATGGACAAATTGGTGCCTTAATTTCACCTTGAAGACCAAAGCAGGAAAATTTGGCGCTTTGAAACGTCTCAAAAATGCAAGGAATTTTGCGACGAAGTTTTACCCTATCTATAGGTTTCCCTGGAAATAAAAAAATCCCGTGAAATATAGTCCACGAATAGCGGTGACTCTATTGTGACGACATGTAGATTGGATTTATACCGACGACATGTCTTGTCGTCACAATAAAGTCACCACTATAGACCTTTTTTTTTTTTCTTCTTGTAGTGATAGCTAATGTTGGTAAAAACGTGAGTATTCTTATAATGTCTTATAGGTGAATTTAGTTTGTTAATACTAATATGCATCACTTAGTTGTATTTTCATATTAACAAACTAGAATAACCTAGAAGACATTATAAGAAAATCCACATTTTCACCGTCATTAAACTATAAAAATCATTGGGGTTAAATTCTAAGCAACCTTAACTCATGTGGAAAACAACTTTAAATGGCTCACGAGACTGCCACTGAATACCCGCAATTACACATATTTTATGTGACAATTTCGAACCGCTACTTAAACTCTCGGAATTTTTGACACGTGCAAAAGTGATGATTCGTGAGACCACCACTAATAAAAGGCTTTTTTTTGGTGCTGTGACAGTTGGGTACTAGTTATTAATGCCATATATATCATCAAATAGTGACACGTCTTTGAACAAAATTCATATGAGTTTTAATTTGTTACACAGAAAAAGAACATTAATCATAAGTCAATAGCATATAGTCAGCTGCACAAAAAGGTGAAAGGACAAACAAAAGATGTTTTGTTCCCTTCATTAGTTCAATGTGTTGATGTTGCATCTAATATGACTGAGACACAAATTGTTACACACTAGTTCAGTTCCGATAACAAACTTAACAAGTGTATGATTTCCCATAAACAAAAGGAATATATGATGTCAAATTTGAAAAATTTGCGGACTCCATATCAGTATTGTTACATAACAAAATATATGTATGTGAAATCAAAGAGTTTCAAGAGTCATATATAAAATTGATGTGGTAGTATTTACAATTCCCTAATCTTTATATCTTATGGTGATGGATAGAACGACTCCAAAAATCCACACAAACGTTATTGTCCTTTGGATAAGGAAGAAGTTCAAGAATAAGATATTTTGGAGGATCCCACCTGGCACCCTTAATCCTCAAATGAATGAAGGCCAAAGATATAAAGAGGTAGGCTTGATCTATGCTTACCATGTTTGTATTGAAATGATGAGGTAGCTCGAGTTGTTCACATGGGATTCTCTCCATTTGCGTCACCTATACCCTACCCACTACACAGACAGAGATTTATGAAATGGGTTAGGGCAGTAAAAGCTTTCTACCGCAGTGGTTAAACTCAGAAACCAAATCTAGAATAAAGGCATGCAAACTCAAAATCCAAGAAGCATATTATTATAGTCTATAGCAATGGGATTGGGAGAGGAGAGATGATGTGATTTTGTTTTTCTCTTTCCATTACTTCTATATATATTAGTTCTATTGAGTGCAATTTAGCTAAAGAAGTTAGCAAGTGATCACTTTTCCAAAAGACCACCCTTTATTTATAACCCTCCTTTTTCCCATACATGAGATGAATAAATGGACGGCTTGAAAGTGAAACTCAAGCCCCCTAGCTATAGGCCTATATTTCTATCCCTAGCTCTATTCCTCCCCATCTGGTACTACTTAATGTATAATATATATACACACAACATAAGTATATGATAGTATTGTAGAGCAGAGTAGACCCCACAAAAAGGAAATATGAGTATGTGAGTTGGAAGATGGTTGAAGGGTCTATTTTGTGTCTACAAATACTCTACACAAGCCCACTTCCCATTTCCTGCAACCTCTACCTGTTGCTCAACCTGTTTTCTTATCCATTCTCTATCTCTACAAGGTTAGTGATGAGCATAGAAAGAAGCTCCGTGTTAATCATGTGGCTAGCTAATTTCTGTGCATATGTTTATAGTTTTTTTTGTTTGTGGTCTTGTATATAGATCATATATAGCACCATGGAGATGGAGATGAAAAGTCAGGTGGAAGCCCAAAGAAAAATGGGAAGGGGCAAAATCGAGATAAAAAGAATAGAAAACACAACCAACAGACAAGTAACCTTCTGTAAAAGAAGGAACGGTTTGCTGAAGAAAGCATACGAGTTATCTGTGTTGTGTGATGCTGAAGTTGCTCTCATCGTCTTCTCAACTCGGGGTCGCCTCTATGAGTACTCCAACAACAGGTACTCTTCTTCTTCGAATTGATATAACACATCATCATACCATGTCATATATAGATCTGGTTTTGGAATGGTAATATTATCTATCTTCTTCAACTATATAGTCACAGATCTGCTGCTAGTAGATAGAAATACATGTAATAGATCAACAAATTAGGGTTACAAATTAAGTTTTTTTTTTGTTATTTAAACTTGTCCATATTCCTCTCTCTCACACATATGACGTCTGCAATCTTAAAAGAAGAAGAAGATGTATCATTAATCTTGACATAAGTATTTACATAAAAATGTTATATATCCACAACAGAGATTCTCTTTATTCATGTCAAAAAGGAAGACGCTTTGTCTGCTAAATCTTGTCCAATATGATGATGATTTTGTTGTTCTCTGCAAAATATCTCAGTACCGTACTCCTAGGGTTTCGAAAATCAGTTTTTAAATACAGCATCCTTAAGACCATTTTACCCCTTCTTGGGTTTGGGTTTTCGCTTAATTATAATGTTTCCTTCAATCTTCTTTTTGTTTCTTTGGGTGCAAATAGATAAATATAAATATAATAATCTCTAATTACTCTCATTTTCTTTGGATATATATATATATAAGCTACTCTAGAGGAGTGGACTTGAAAATAATTTGTATTGGTGAGGACTTTGATCAGAATACTAAAACATGTGTTTGAGAGAGGAAGAGTGTGGAGTGTAGGAGTAGGTTCTTCAGATACGACATCAAATTTGCTTTTGGATTTTCTTTTATGTTGTCGAGGTGGTAAATACGAGTGAATCTCTTGGTTATTACACTTTCTTTAATGGGTTTTTGACACGTGGCCTGTTTGAAGAGGTTGAGCTACTCGAGCCAATCATAATTTGGGATCTTCTGCCGAGACACCCAATCACTGTCTCGGGAAAATTAAGGTAAAAGACTCGTCATATCATGTTTTTTTTTGGGCCCCAATTAGGTTAATTTACTGAACCATGTTGGAATCTGACTATTAGAGTCGTGGGTTTTATTTCAAAATGTGAATCCATGTAAAACCCTTCAAATTTTACTAAGATCTCCAACCTCTATATTAGTAATATCCACATTTTTATGAGACTCTGACCATGCTTTTTTAAAATATAGTGGTTTTGTTTGATTTATTAATTAATCTTGTATCGGATTGTTAGCTAATGACTTTCTTTTTAAGTCATTATTTTTTCAACAATTGCTCATTGAAACTTTTTAAGCTCTAATACCGTCAAATTTTGTTATGATCCATTTTAAAAACCAAATTTAAGTTTTTGTAGTGTTGGGTCTAATTTAAAAATATGAAAATTCATGACTTAAAGGACAAACAACATATTATAGCAGTTATACTTTTATATATATATATATATATATATATATATAAAGAGATTTTGTGTCTTTAGATTTTAGTTACGATAATTCTGTGTTGCAACCGGCCTCTCTTGACCAATTAATCTCCATCTTGATCTATCTTTACTTTGTGTGGATATTTCATGGGATCGAGGATTGATCCCTACTGATTCTACTTTGCATGCTTGGATAATTTTTTTCTTTCTCGTTGTCGCCCTTGTTGTGTTGTAGAAGAGGAGACATCTCTTTTAGAGTGACATTTTGCTTGCGAGCTGTGGGATGTAGTGTCTAACACATTTGGGCAATGTGTCAAGTGGGATGGTACTTCTTTGGATCTTTAGAAAGAGGTGATGCGGTTCTCTCTTAGAATATTATTGAAGGCTCTTTGGCAGATCTTTTGGATTGTGTGATTTCTCAGGAAGCAAGCCACATTTAAAGGCATGAGGTGTATTTTGGTAGAGGCTTTGGCATTTATGTGGGAGGTAGACTTGCTTCAGCCAAGTACAAAGCAAAATTCTTTGAATGAGTTCATGATTCTTTGGCGATTATATGTTTCTGGCTGTAACATCGACCCACATCTCCACTTTCTATGATTTTTTTCCCTTTGGGCCTAGGCCAACTTTGTTTGTAAACTGATCTATCCAAAAAGTTTTATACCATTAGGAGATAGTGTCTCTACTTATGAATCTTTACTAATAACCTTACCCAACTTAATTACTTTTTCTTGTCCCACCCCATCTTACCCTCTATTACTATTGGTTTAGGGAGTTTGGCTCAAGGGGTTGTGACGGTCACATTGGCCGTCCTTCCAGGACACCACGTATTTTGGAGGTTATTTGGCGCCAACCCCATTAGGTTGGCTTAAGGTTAACACGAACCGGGCAGGTTTTGGTAGTCATGGTCTTGGTGGTTGTGAAGGAGTTTTTCATGCTTGTAGAGGCTTTGTTATGGGTTGTTTTGTCATCCCTTGGGTGTATGTTTTGCTTTTTATGCTGAATTAGTTGTAGTTGTTCATGCGATTAATTATGTTTGGTTGTTCATGCGATTACTTATGTTTGGTCGATCTTTTGTTGGTGACAACTATGGTTGGAGAGCAATTATGTTTTTTTGGTGGTCATCATTCGTTCTAGGTCTCTTGTCGGATTCCTTGGTGTTTGTGTTCAGTTTAGGATAGACGTTTGCGATTGCTTTTTAAGTGAACTTTGTGGTCACTCATATTTTTTGGGAGGGAAATAGGGTTGTAGATTGTTTGGCATTCAGGAGGCCTTGTATCGTTGCTCCTACTTGGTGGTGTATTGCTCTATCTTTTTGTTCTTCTTTTATTTCAATTGATTTTTGTAGCAAGCTTTCTTTTAGATTATGTTGTTTTAAACATTTTGAGGATTTTTTATTATCTTTTTATTTTATTTTATTTGATAAAACGTTGGGATGAGTTAGATGATAATGGTGCTATGTAAGCGTCAGCTTAACTGAGATGTCCCAGTGCACCTATTAATTCCTATCACCAACTACCTTATAAAAAAAAAATTAATAATAATAATAATAAGTTTAAAGGTGTTGATTTTTGTGCCAACATTATAGTTTTTGTCATATGACTCAAAACCTAGCTTTTACATTATATTGATTTATTGTAATAGATTTCGTTTTATTTTATTTTTTATTTACAAAAATAAAAATAAAAAAAGGTCTGATTTCTTCCATTGCATATCTAATTCTCTTTAAACTGTGTCTTGCTTTATCTCCTTGCATGCACTTGCGGGATGTAGATGAAGACTTGGAGCCGCCTATTTATGCGATATAATGAAAATGAAGAAGCCATAAATATAGTGTAGGGTTATGGAAAGTGGTCTGCATATTTGATTGTTTGTGGATTGATAACTACTTCCCTCTTCATGTGTGTGCTATAAAATTATCATGTTTAATTATGCTATTAGTTATTTAAATTTAATTTGATGCCTTTCATGCATGCGCAGTGTTAGAGGAACAATAGACAAGTACAAGAAAGCATGTTCTGGTTCCTCAAACGTAGGATCTGTTGCCGAAGCTAATACTCAGGTAACATTATTAATTTCTCATAATAACTGTTAACGTTATTTCATCTCAATTAGATCTAATGGTATCACTATATATATGGTCAGTTTTACCAGCAAGAAGCCTCCAAACTGAGAAGACAGATCCGGGAAATTCAGAATTCAAATAGGTAATGCTCTACATCTATATTTAATTAGCTTGAAATAGTTGCTCATTTTCAATATTTTACTATATTTTTTTCAGGAATATATTAGGTGAAGCTATAAGTAGTTTGAGCTTCAAGGAGCTGAAGAGCTTGGAAGGAAAATTGGAGAGAGGAATTGGCAGAGTTAGATCCAAGAAGGTATATTAATTAACAATGGTATTTGTTCACATAATGCATGCTTGCCTAGAACCTTAACTTAATTGGGTGCTTGAACTTTTCCAGAATGAAATGCTGTTTGCCGAAATCGAGTTTATGCAGAAAAGGGTAATCATCATTAATTAATTACATTGCTTTGAAAGATGAGGAGACATTGATTCATTAGTTGATTGTACAGGAGATGGAGTTGCAAAACCATAACAACTATCTGAGAGCTAAGGTTCTTCTTTCTTTATCTTTCTTTTTATCTTAACTATATATATTAACTGAGGATGGTAGAGTTAAGAGGATATATATTGTTATTGTTGGATGTTGCAGATAGCTGAAAATGAGAGGTTAGAGCAGGAGCAGCAAATGAGTTTGATGCCTAATGGTAGTGCAGCTGATGAGTCTGCTCCTTCGCAATCATATGATCGCAACTATCTCGCTGTAAACCTTATGAACTCCAACCCCCATTTCTCTCGTCAAGATCCCACAACTTTCCAACTTGTGTAAGATTTCTAATTTCCATTGTAGTTGTAAGTCTCGACTATAAATGGTTCATGAGATTTCTGTCTTGTTTTGATTTTTGGGTGCAGTTGAAAGATATTGTAGGAAGGGAAGGCCATCTGCTTTTCTTATTATCTGCAGTTTATAATGTAAAGGTTATAATCAAACCTTGTAGAATTCGATCTTAGCTCGACTTTTCAGCGTATTTTTATGTAAACCGTGAACTAAAACCATTATTAATGTTTGCAATTTCCTTCTGAGACAATAAATCAACTGTTAGCTTTCTCTGTGCAGGAAATATAGACTGGAAATTTAAACCAATTTCAGAATATTCAATGTAATTCTAATTGCCAAAATAACTTACAATATTGTTAGAGAGCTACATTTATGATTCCAATATATGTTGAAGGTTGAATATCATAAATATTTTTCTATTATGGTATGGACATGAAAAATATTGACAGCCCAGAGCTTTACTGCGAGCAGAGACTGAAGCCAAAACCTTCTTCTCTCTACTCCCATGCATACCGCTGCCCATGGTTTTCGTTCCAAAATGAATATTATGAGAGAATGAGAGAACTTTGTCCTCTTCACCCCATGATTCTACATTTTTTGACAAACTTGTTCGAAGAGTTCACATGTCTATCCCACAACCCTCGAACCTCCGGAGACCCAATTTCCAGCCACGGCTTTGCAGGGCCACTGAAATGTATCGCTGCTGCAGCCTCCAGAACTTCCTTCTGAACCTCTGGGGATCGATAACCTAACCCATCGACATGGAATGATGGATCGATAGGATGTACATGACCCTTGAATGCTATCAAGGTTGGAGGAAGTACTCCTGGATACCATAACCCCAACCCACTTCTGAGACTCTGTAAATAAGATAAACGGAATAGATAGATGATTAATACCATAAGTTTTGTGAGGCCAACAATTTGAGTATATTTTCATTTATAGAGTTATCATTAGAGTTGCTGGAGGTCTCAATAACAAAACCAAAATCACTTAAGAACACAAGGAATATTTGTTATAACTTGTTAGATGAGACAATAGAACACTTACAATTTTTAACCATTGATGGTAAGTTTCTGTGATGTTGGAGCTTCTCCAAGCTTCAAGATCAAAGACATTCATGCCATACAGCCATGCACAATGTTCGTGATCAAAGTTGGATGAGATGATAGGGTGTGAGAAATTAAAGTAGTCCTTATATTTTCTTCCCCGACAACAGTAGTCATCTCCACACCATGAATTATCAACTGCACCAATAACTTTCCCATTGAGATCCAATTCCCACAAAGGAGAAATGTCATGCTGTATTACAACATCATCGTCCAAGAACACTATCTTGTTGAGATTTGGAAACAGCTGTGTAGTCCATGAAAATCATATTGACATCATTACGAATTCAAATTCAAATTCATGAAGTCATAAAGGATTCTGTGAAAAAATAATAATAACAATACTAGTGTGATTACCTCAGGGATATAAATCCGGAGATGATTCATTAGGGAAAGGCAGCTAGGACTCAAAGCCTCTAAGTATCTTTTATTTTGTGCGTTGGATTTAAAGTCCTCTTCTTTCAAATTAGTGTAGTAATGGTTCCATATCAAGTGATGAATCTCCAACATCTCTTTGACTCTAACATTAACTTCATGAGACCAATCATATTGGTGCAACCCTTTAACTTCCACGACTGCTGGCTTAACAGAATTGATTGCAAACCAGGCATGCATTGGTGTATAAGTTTTCTTGTCAGTAACTATGTGAAAAACCAATCTTTCAGGGTTGATCGAGTTTTGGATTGTAGAAGAGATAACAACAGAAGCAGCTAGGACATTATCAGTGAGTAGAACGAGATGATGAAAGGAAGGGTCAGAAAGGCGAGAAACATATTCCGGAGGAGGTAAACGAGATCGAGCCATGGCATTTACAGCATACTCTTCAGCCAATTTGAGACAAAGACAATGTAGGCCCTTAGGAACACCATGTGAAGCTAAATGCCAGTAAATTGATTCACGCTGTCTGGCTCTCTGGACTTTGTGTTCCATTCTTGATAGCTGCAAGTTAAAGGAAATAAGTCAGATATGTCAATGAATGCTTGTAAAAGAAAATTGGAACTGATGGCTCCAAAGTGAATACTCACCTTGGCACGAAATCCCTGGTTTATCTTTTAACCTTATTTCACATATTTTTCCTGGTCACATTTTCGGTTCAGGACACACATTTTTCAAATCAAAAATTTGAATTTTATCATGCTTTAGGAGATGTTAATAATCTAAATATGATAACAATAAGATTATGGAATGTTTAATACTAAAACAAGTCTAATGACAAAAAGCCAGAAACATGAACTCCTACATCAGTCACGTTCACCTGCTCTATGATATATTGAGTTTCAGATTTATGACTCGATTTTAACATTTTCAGAAGAATTACTTATCTCCAAATGTAACATGTGCTTTCCCAAAAACTTTTGCATAGAATTGATGAATTTTCCGAACTCTTCACCAAAATAAACTTTCAATTTAAAAATTCAAAAGTCTAGTGGACCCTACTGAGTTTTCTACATTCCAATGCTCAGGTATAGTGATACAAGAACAGTATTATCACGATTGGAACTAATTATCGAACAATTCCTGCTCAAGGAACATTCACACCACAATGAGCATAAAAAAAAATACAACATTGTGGATATCGTTGTTAACAATCCTGTACCATAAGAAAGAGATCCTAGGAGAAAAAATAATTCATGGTACGAACCCAAATTTGTATTTATCCAAGAAATTTCAGAGAGACAGCACTTACTAAACAAGCGTGCCAAGAGACAATAACAGATGGGGTTGGACAAGTTGGCAACAAAATGTTTTGAGTGGGGCTATAAGACAAATTTCTTAGGAAGACGATACACACTCGGTGCTTAAAATTTGGACATTTTTATTCTTTCACCGTCTCATACTCATGTTGCTAGTTACCTTCATTGTGTTTGAAAAGGTTCTCTTGACCTTAGCAAATGGAACTAGAAATTATGATATAGAGAATGGGATGAGGACTTCACCCAATATACCCAAATGGGAAAATGAGGTGAGGACCATAGCCTTTGCGTTTGAAGCGTAGCGTATATAGACTAGTAGGAAAAGCAGTAGAGTAGAGTTAAAAAGTAAGTACCATAGCCTTGGTGTTGAAAGCGAAGGTCTTGATGTCTTGGCGTTTTGATGTCATTTCTCTGACGAGGTCGTCGAAAGACTCCATCACTTTTTCCGTATTCACTTTATTACCTTCTTTTGTTTCTAGTAATGCTTTTTCAGTATTCACTTTATTGCCTTCTTTTGCTTCTAGTAATGCTCTCGTCAGCTCATCCCCGACCTTCTTTACAGCCATCCAAACACAGCAGTAACAAAAGTAAAAAACAAATTAGATTATCAGATATTCCAAACAAAACCATTATTGCAAGTTGGGTTTTCTATTAAAAAAAGGGAAAAAGGGGTACAATCTTTTTCGAGGCAAAAAATATCCACAATAAGAACGTTGTGGATATAGCCAAATAGGTTTGGTTTGGAAATAGTATTATTAATCGAAATAAAAGTAAAGGGCAAGTGGGAGGAGAATAACATGATTCCAGCCCCAGTGGCCACGTGTCATGGAAAAAAAGCGCTAACTGTCGGAAGGGGAAACCGACAACTCCCAATCAGGATGCTTGCTCT
>WUAT03273038.1:0-11025 GCA_010015005.3 Ulmus americana | reverse complement strand
CCTTTTTAATAAAATATTACCTCTCTCCACTATCCCACCACCTTTTTAATAAAATATTACCTCTCTCCACTACCCCATTACCTTTTTAATAAATTAATATTATCTCTCTCCACTATCTCACCACCTTTTTAATAAACTAATATTACCTCTCTCCACTACCTCACCACCTTTTTAATAAATTAATATTATCTCTCTCCACTAACCCACCACTTTTTTAATAAACTATTACATCTCTCTATCATCTTTTTTAATAAAATATTACCTCTCTCTATAATATTATTATTAAATTGCGTGGACCTCACCAGAATACTCTACTTACAATATTCTCAATCAAACACAATTCTGTTTTCAATACCCTATTTAGAATGGTCTATTCAGAATACTCAAGAATGTTGAACCAAACGGTATCTATATTTTGAAAGCCAAACATAAAAAATAAAAAATTGCACTAAAGTAAGCCTGAAAATAGTCCACGTTATACACTATTGAAAGCCATGAATTAAAAGAGATTATATATCTCTCGTTTTGAAGGATTATTTTGACATAGGAAATTATATATCCCAAAGACATGCTCACATTAAACAAGTACAATAGGATTTTTTGTCCTAATCCTTCTCCTACTCTCATGTCACAAACACGGCCCAAGTGGTTATTTCTCTCGAAAGATTTGGAGATTTTTGTAATTAATAGAGTATATTATGTTTTTATTATTATCATTATTATTATTTTTTATGTATTGTGATCATATTACGTTGTTCAGTTAATAATGAAATTGTATTTCTATTAAAAAAAGACTGAAGACTTGGTCAACATAATTCTGGTCCTACTTCTTTCATATATTTGAAGAAAAGTCCCCGAAACTTAAATACTTACAGGATTACTAGCATTTATTTTCAGTGTTCTAATTTATAGTAGGAATGGAGAGGTGGATAGAACTTTAGATTTTGTACTAGCCTCGCTAAATAATCATGCCCAGATATATTTCAAAGGAGTTTAGAATTTAGATGCCGATTTAGGTACAATTTCATTCTAATCAATGCAGAACTTAAAATCATCAATTCTTTTTATTTCTTTTTATGTCTAGGTTGGTAAAATTTTCATACTTTTTACTCTAAAAATATTTCAAGAAATTTATTCATCTCCATAATTTTTTTTACTACTTTGACCAAATATATATATATAATATTCAATCATTCAATACTATTTAATACCCAATTAAATTCCATTCAAAGCTCATTGCCTGCCTCAACTATTTTCGAGTCGCATAAAACCATAAGAAATTTTATCCTAGGGTGCCCAACTGCAAAAAGTACTTGCAGAGAGCTATAATGAAAATAAAAGAGAAAGAAACAAAAGATAGCTACCTGACCCGATCATCATCTTGTACGGTAAAAGACAAAATTAAAAGAGAAGAAAAAACAGTGAAATTGTCTCCTTTTTTGGTGAAATAGTTAATTGGGATTCCCAATTATAACTTCTGACCGATTTGATCTTGCTCGTGAAAATTGTTAATTTTTTGTGATTTTATTTATTCATCATTATAAAGTACATGTGTAGAGGACAATGAACAAAAACAGAGGATACCCGTGTATGGAAAAGTAGATTTGAGATTATTAGTGCAGCTATAATCGATTAGTTTCCATTATGGGGAGCAAACTTGCTTCTCTTTTTTTTTTTCTTGATTTTCATGATTATTATTTTGTAATTTATAAAATAATTATTGTTTTGAATAACAGATAGCCAATTTCAGAGTTGATAGTTTGTGAATTTCTGCGAAATTTCTTTGTACTTAATGACTTGTCTTATTAGCCAACTTTATTTTCTCTTAGAATACCAAACATTCAAGATAGAATTTATGCGACAAAGTTCCTATAAATGTGTTTTGACAAAACAAGTTGAATGATATGCCGTAGAATTCATAAGCTTTGAATATTAGTATTGATATAGGTTATTTTATAATTCAAGTTAAGTATGACTTGCAATAGTTGCATTATTAATTCGTACAAATAAATTTGAACAATAATCTAGGCAGCTTATGAATATTAGTATTGATATAGGTTATTTTATAAGTCAAGTTAAGCATGACTTGCAATAGTTGCATTATTAAGTCATACAAATAAATTTGAAAAATAATTTAGGCTTAGTTTGGAATTGTTTTGTTTTGTTTTTTTTCAATAATTTATTCTTCTACTTATACAAATTGCGAACCGAAAGAAAAAGTCTAAAAAGATAAGCGTGTTTTGTCCACTTTTACCCAACACGATATTTTATTATTATTATTATTATTATTTTTAAGTGCCTCATAAGTTCTAAAACACTCTTAGCAAATATGTATTATAAATTAATTAAATTCTTTTATTAACCTCTAATTGCACCCTATTGTGCAAAAACTTCTTGAGCATATTTAATCAACTTTTTGACTAGTCCCAATGCTTGGAAATGATCATAATGCTTAAAGATAAGAGAAATGATTTTAAGCTGGAATTAGAATTACTTTAATGTGATGGAATTATTAAAGACTCATACATTAACTTTCACTCATTCGTATTGTAATAATAATGTAAATCTTACTATTTTGTGGGTCAATATGGTTGAATATAGTTCAAATATTTGGACCGTTACATAAAGCCAAGTTTAAAATCAAATAAAAAATTGAAAAGAAAGGATAAAAAACAAAAAAAAGGGTTCTACTTTATTAGGGTTAAAGAAGGTTAAAAATCAAATATTTACATTGAACAAGACGAGTCTTCATTTGTACGCATGTCTAGCCAAAATTGTACTAGAATGATATAATAAGGACACAAAAGCTTAATTATTTTGTGTAGTATTTGGAGTACATTAACCAAAGAAGTTCTCCTCTAATTAATTCTTTAAATTCATAAGGGACAAAGCTAAAATCAACCTTTTTCAAAGTTATATGAATTAAGACAAATCAATCTTGAGGGCCTGCAGTTTTCACCTTGAAGACTGTTTAGGTTAAATTTCTCTAAATACAATGGATTCTTGCACTCCGCTTGTCTCTTTCTTACCAATCTATCTTTCATCTAGTTCCAAGTAAAAAAAATAAAGAATTAATTTACTTTAACTTTTGAAACTTATTATTGGTAAGAGAAGCAGGGTAATTTTTTTTAATACAAAAGTAGAAAAACTCTAACCACAAGTTTCTTATGAGTTGTTACCAATATAAAGTTTATTGGATAATATAGAAAGACATACTTATAATTAAAATAGAAATTTAAGAGTAAATAGAATGCTTTTGTTATAGTGTTTATTTAATAATTGTGGAAAAAATGTAAAATTAATATTTTAAAAAATAATTACGAGTCAAGCAATTATCACTTTTTTTCTACTATCGACTTTTACAATGAACGAGCATTGACTTGTGTTTACGGTACCATTTTGGTCACTGACTTGTGAAGTGTAGTATTTGATTTGGTCTATTTTCAACATAAATTATTGCAACAGTGCATTTTGTCGCATTAAGTGTGCTTATCTATATGGCCAAAGTGAACGAAATGACCACTGTTGCAACAAGTTGTGTCAGAAATAACCAAATCGTTATATTTTTACAAGTAATTAAGTGGTTAAAATGAAACCTCAAACACAAGTATGTGACCATGAAAAAAATTACCCCTTACAAAATAACTACACCTAAAAATTTATACATTAACTTTTTCACCTCTTTTTTTTTTTTTTAGTCTCTCTCCTACAAACAAAAGTTTAAGCACTCATAAAACCCAAAATCAAATTCTAACCTTCTTCAATAAGGTGGGATTTTGGGGTCCCATTTGGGCCATTAGGGTTAATTACACTTTCTTTTCAATTTTTTTTTTCAAGAGATAGTTTAGAAGGTGTAATAGCATATGTATAGGTATAAGACAGTGTTGCTGGAATTTTTTGGAGTTGGGACCTCTTGGATCGATGTTTTTAAAATGATTCTTCATTTTATGGGAGTTGCAGAAACAGTGAACAGTGTTGAACATATATATGCTTGGGAATGCAAATCTCACTCTCCAAACAACTTAATATGGCATGCATCTACCTGAAACAAAAAATAAAATAAAATAATTCTGATCATATTCCAAAAACCCTAGCTACTTTTGTCAACAGAAGAAAACCATAACACAATGCTACATATATACTTTTACTGACAATTATAAAGAATATTACAGTTTCATTTCCCTTTTTTTTATAAAAAAAATATTAGTATATATATATATATACTTTTTACATAAACACTTTTCTATTTTCATGATTATTCTTTTCAAAGCTGTAAGAACTATTGCCAACAAAATACCTGTATTGTAGCTGAAGTAACCCATCATCCAAAGTTTTCAAAAATCTTCAACAGTATCTACTTTCTCCCAAATTCTTTTATTTTCCCCATTGTCAAATTCTTCTTTTTATTTTTTAACTTTTACTTTATGCTTTGGATTATGAAAAGCCAAAGCTTAGATTAGTTCAGATTCATCACTAATCCAGTACATTAATTAAGATTTATTTATTTATTTTCTTGTGTTAGAACTTTAATGTGGCAAAGACTATTGAGGCCACTTTTATTGAACTTCTTTTGATGATGTCTAAAGAAATTATTGGAATTTTCTTTTCTTTGAGACTCATCATTTGTCTCTCTAAAGCTTCAGGGAACATGGGTTTTGCTATTAGCTTTTGGAAACTCAAATGCTTTAACAACACAAATGAATTTACTTTCTGTAAATTGAGGAAAAGTATCATATTTTAAGAAATCTATTTGTTTGGTGACACATTTTAAGAGATATACATTAGGAGGTCCTACAATAATCATAATTTCAAAGGACACATTTTGGTTTATCCTTGAAGAGAGTGAAACCCTAATCTCTTTTTTTTTTTCTTCTTCCCAGAAACCTACCAAAGTGATATATATAACCTTACACAATTTTTGTTATGTTCTATTCAAACAAATAATTGTACCTAGAATGGGATTTGAAAGTTAAAGAATAATAGTTTGCCAGGCTGTTTGAAAATTATTGAGTTCCTTATATATAGGTGCTTAACATATAATTCTAAATCTCTTCTGACCCACCAATTGTTTCCAATGAAATACTACAATTAAGAAGAAGTTAAAATTCAAGATCAATGACCACATAGGACCAAAATGATATAGTACAATGTTGGATAAGCCAAACAACATTAATGTAGCATATGTATGGAACATAAATTGCATATGGGTCTCAAAAATCTGAATTTGTTTTCTTGATTATGGTAGATTTATTCAGATGATTAAAAATGCTTACTCAATAGTTGAATCTTTCGTAAAATTTTAATAATATTAATATTAAACGATATCTATATTTTTCTAATTAATTAATTCAAAATCAATTTACGTAAAATTATTCATAAATACAGAGACAAAGCTATCTTAAGGATATTCATGTAAATTTATCTAAAAAAATTTAGTTTTCCCTCTTTAAAAAATTTAATTTTGTTCATTTATGGGCCCTTACAACTTTAAATTTGTGCTTTAGTTTATTTGTTCAAATTTTTTGTCTTATACCCCCTCTAAAATTGATCTATAGTTCGGTCCAGCATGAATGACAACAATAGCACATTGCAGTCCCGTCATTTAACAGCTAAGAATGAAAATTTATTAAATACTAATAAGTGTTTTTTTTTTTTTTTAATATATAAATCAACTCAAATCTTATTTTATAGAAAGGGAAAAAAGATGGAAAAAAGAAGAAGCTTTGAGGCCTAAATTAAATGGAGAAAAGTTTGATTGTGATGAAATTACACTGGCTTTCTTTCTTTATGCCATTTTCCAAGATGTAAAGAGTGGGGCAAAAGACTAAGTAGCTGAGTGTCATTTTCCAATTAAGCCATTACAGTTGAAAGATGTTTATGAAGTGGGCCTCTCTTTGTGTTTATATTTGCTGTTAGATGAGAGGTCAAATCCTTGTTCAAGCCAACCCCACAATAATGCAGCACTAACTCAGATTTATAATCCCGTATCTCAACACCAAATTTTGATTTGGAAAAAATATATATATGTAATATTTTGATGATATAATACCCGGATTCACCCCCGAATTAGATATGACTTGAAGACCAAATAAATGGGATAAAATAAAAGGTTGTACAAGATTTTGTACCGACCAGACCGAACAGGTCCTATCCGGGAATGATCCCAAATAGAAGGAATTAGAACCAACAAGGAAAAGTAAGGTATGGTCGACCCCAGGAATGAATCCAAATCAAGAGATTATGAACAAACCACTCATAAAGATTAGGTCGGGAGGGATGCCAAATCGCGAAGCCTGGAGACCACTTCTAGGAAGTCCCGAAAAAAGATGATCGACCTAGACAGACATGCCTAAATTGGCCGGCGCGGATAAGACAGGTCGCTTGACAGAATCTTTCCATTTTCAGAGACTGCAGGCCTAATATCTCGCTTGAGCCCCGTGAAGATATGAAAATATATCTAACCAACCTAAATAATATTATATTCATACCCCAACCCTTATAAATAGGGGTCAAATGTACCATGTATTGAGATTCTTCTTTTCCAAGGCTTTCTCTCTCTCCAGAAAAGAGCTTTGCCTTCTCTCTAAAACTCTCTTGATGTTCTTCCTAAAAACCAATAAATTAGTCTAAGTAAAAGTAAATGATTTGTTGAACCATTATAACTTTATGTTATTCTCTTTATTTTCCTTTAACCTTCATACTTTGATAAATAAATAATAATAATAATAATAAAAAAACCCCTTTATTTATGAGATTCCTTATTGTTAGCCAAAATCGGTTCTAACAATTGGCGCTAGAAGGAGAGCCCTTCAAAAAGTGATATGATGGCCTACTAGCATTTCTTATTCTTCTGTTCCATCCAAATAGAAGGCTACACACGGCTTCTACTAGCAAAAACCGAACCGTTACAAACGTTCAGAGGTGCAAGCAGTAAATTTCACCGCAAGACCCAGATAGAAGTTCGGGCGGGATACATGGGAGGATAGTTCGATCGGAAGATAGTCAAATGGATTGGCCAAGGCAGGTTCTCATCTCTCTGAGTTATCTCCATGATCTTTTGACCCAGGTAGTAACTCAAGAAACTATCCTGCACACCTAACCACCCAAAGAGCTAGTAGCTAATTTTTCACATATCCAGACGGGAAAGTCAAGGAAAAGACGCCCAAAGCGTAAAGCGAAGTCGAACCGGGAGGGTTTGACAGAAAAATTGAAAGAAACAAAGAATGTGGCTCCTAAACAAGTTGTCGTGCCTGAATGAATGGAAAATAACACATTGAAAAGACACTCTATATGGAGCCAAATAAACTTCCCTATCTAGAACAACCAATGTACAGTCCAACACCAACCCAAGAGAGGGGACGAAAGAACTTGAAGAAACCTGTTTGACAAAATATGGAAGTGCCCCCAATCAGAGTGAGTAAATTGGTTCCCAGAAGGCATTCCTTATGGGACCGAATAAGGAATCCTCAAAACTAGTAAAACAAGTTTTAATAGTGCTATAACTATTTCCTATTTAAGTTATAAATTCATTTGAAACTAAATGAATGTTTTCAATGTAAATTATCATATGTACTTCATTTATTATTATAAATATTATGATTATATGGTATTACTAGTCACATTTTATGATGATAGGAAAGTGCTTAAAGGAAGATTTCTTAAACCAAGGAATTTTGTCCGGTAGAAAATGTCCTTCCCAGATCACCCTTAGAGGTTAGATCTAGAAGAAGTACCCTCCAGACCAAAACTCCGTTCAGAAGAGAGTGCTTTTCCCATATCATCCTTAGAGGTTAGATCTGGAAGAAGCACCCTTCGGACCAAAGCTAAGAAAGTGTTATTCCCAGAACACCCTTAGAGGTTAGATCCGAAAGAAGCACCCTTCGGACCAAAGCTCCGTTCAGTAGAAAGTGCGCTTCCCATGATCACCCTTAAAGGTTAGATCTGGAAAAAGCACCCCCCTGGACCAAAGCTCTATTCGGAAGAGAGTGCTCTTCCCAGATCACCCTTAAAGGTTAGATCTGGAAAAAGCACCCTTCAAACTAAAGCTCTATTTAGAAAAGAGTGTTTTTCCCAAATCACCCTTGGAGGTTAGATTTGGAAGAAGCACCTTCCGAATCAAAGCTCCGTTCGGAAGAGAGTGTTCTTCCCAGATCACCCTTAGAGGTTAAATCTGGAAGAAGCACCCTCCAAACCAAAGCTTTGTTCAGAAGAGAGTGCTTTTCCTAGATCACCCTTAGATGTTAGATTCAGAAAAAGCACCCTCCAAACTAAAGCATTGTTCGGTAAAGAGTGCACTTCCCAGGATCACCCTTATAGGTTAGATCTGGAAGAAGTACCCTCCGGACTAAAGCTCCATTCGAAAGAGAATGCTTTTCCCACATCACCCTTAGAGGTTAGATTCGGAAGAAGCAACCTCTGGACAAAAGCTTCCTTCGAAAGAGAGTGTTTTTCCCAAATCACCCTTAGAGGTTAGATCATAAAGAAGCACCCTCCAGACCAAAGCTCTATTCGGTAGATAATGCACTTCCCAAGATC
The DNA here is from genome assembly GCA_010015005.3 of Ulmus americana. Lineage (NCBI taxonomy): Eukaryota > Viridiplantae > Streptophyta > Magnoliopsida > Rosales > Ulmaceae > Ulmus > Ulmus americana. The sequence continues at coordinate 2,490 of WUAT03273038.1, read as the reverse complement.
ACCCTTAGAGTCTAGATTCGGAAGAAACACCCTCCGGACAAAAGCTTCATTCGAAAGAGAGTGCTCTTCCCAGATTACCCTTAAAGGTTAGATCCGGAAGAAGCACCCTTTGGACTAAAGAAGTTTCATTCGATAGAGAGTGCACTTCCCAGGATCACCTTTAGAGGTTAGATCCGGAAGAAGCACCCTACGGACAAGAAGTTTTGTTCGGAAGAAAGTGCTCTACCAAGATCCCCCATTGAGGTGAGATTAGCAGGAAGCACCCTCCGAACCAAAGAAACTTATCCTAAAGAGAGTGCTCTACCAAGATCCCCCATTCAGGTGAGATCGGCAGGAAGCACCCTCTGGATCAAAGAAACTTGTCCTAAAGAGAGTGCTCCGCCAAGATCCCTCATTCAGGTGAGATTGGCAGGAAGTACCCTCCGGACCAAGGAGGTTTCGTTCGGAAGAGAGTGCTACGTCAAGATCCCCCATTGAGGTAAGATTGGCAGGAAGCACCCTTCGGAGCAAAGAAGTTCAGTTCGGTAGAGAGTGCACTTCCTAAGATAACCCTTAGAGGTTAGATCCGAAAGAAGCACCCTTCGGACAAGAAGTTTCGTTCGGAAGAGAGTGCTTTACCAAGATCCCCTATTGAGGTGAGATCGGCAGGAAGCACCTTCTGGACCAAAGAAGCTTTGTTCAATAGAGAATGCGCTTCCAAGGATCACCCTTAGAAGTTAGATCCGAAAGAAGCATCCTTCGGACAGGAAGTTCCTTTTGGAGGAGAATGCTCTGCTAAGATCCCCCTTTGAGGTGAGATCAACCGAAAAGCACCCTATGGCAAACTTCTATTCGGGCCAAATAATAGTGCTCTTCCCAAATCACCCATAGCGGTTAGATCAAGGTGGGAACACCCCCAAATCGATAGCTTGACCAATTAAGTGAACCCAATCTGTATAGATTGGGATGACAGCCCCCCGAGAGGCCTAATGAAATTCTGGACCAAGAGTCTGTGGATCGATAAAGATGTAATTAAGCACCTTGCTCGAATAAATACCGAACCTGAGTCTGAAGCTAGACTGAAAAGTCTGGAAATAAACCAAGGATTTATCCTAAGTTAAGAGTTCAAGAGTTTAAGTCAACCGGAGAGTTCACTCCCGAATCGTACAATGAAATTAATCCAAAGAGACAAACTCCCGAATCTCCAAATAAGTCGGTCTAGAAAGTATACTCCCAAATCGCACGAACAAATAGATCTGGAGAGATAAACTCCTGGATCACCAAATAAGTCTATCCGGGGAGTTCACTCCCGAATCAATGGACATCTATAAATTAGAATATTCTTGAGACTAAGTCGAAAACTTGTCTGGAATAACAAAAACCTCTCAAATACATTTTTTTAAAATACCTTGACTTGCCAAAATCTAATTGTTGTTCAAAACAACATTTAAAATTGGAATGAGTATACAATAAAGGATGGGTGTTAAGAAGAGGTCATATAGAAAAGAGTCCCTAGATTTCATCTCGGTGAAAAACTTCCTAGATCGTGAAATGTTGAGTTTGGTCTTGGCGAAATTTCTTCCGAACCAATCATGAATAAAGTAAAAATGATTTTCTGAACTATAAGGCGAACGATTCACCGTATAAGGGTAAATCGGTTTAAGAATTGACAATCTCATTTCCTTCACAAAGTAAATGAACTTGGAGAAGAGTTGTAATACCTAGATTTACCCCCGAATTAGATATGAGTTGAAGACCAAATAAATGGGATCAAATAAAAGGTTGTGCATGATTTTGTATCGACTGGACCGAACAAGTCCTATTTGGAATGATCCTGAATAAAAGGAATCAGAACCAACGAGGAGAAGTAAGGTATGATCGACCCTAAGAAGGAATTCGAATTAAGAGATTCCGAACAGACCACTCATAAAAATAAGGTCGGGAGGGACTCCAAACCGCGAAGCATGGGGACCACTTCCAAAAAGTCCCGAATAGAGATGATCGACCCAGACAGACATGCCCCGAATTGGGCGGTGTGGATAAAGACAGGTCGCATGATATATTCTTCCCCTTTTTAGAGGCTGCAGGCCTAATATCTCCCTTGAGCCCCGTGAAGATATATAAATATATCTTGCCAATCTAAATAATATTATATTCATACCCCAACCCCTATAAATAGGGTCAAATGTACCATGTATTGGCATCCTTCATCTCCTATAAAACCAAGAAATGCTTTTTCTCTAGAAAAAAGCTCTATTTTCTCTCTAAAACTCTCTTGATGTTTTTCCTAAAAATCAATAAAATAATCTAAGTGAAAGTAAGTGATTTGCTGAACCATTATAACTTTATGTTCTTTTCTTTATTTTCCTTTAATCTTCATACTTTGATCAAAAAACCCTTTATTTATGAGATTTCATATTTGTTGGTCCGTAAAGCTAACCGAGAGGGGGGGTGAATCGGTTTTTCAAACTTTAAAAATGTTTTAAAATAATTTTTCCAAATGATAAAATC
>WUAT03272928.1:0-11025 GCA_010015005.3 Ulmus americana | reverse complement strand
TTATTTCATTCAATAATAAATGTCTTTACAAATTAGGATAAAACATTGCTTTAAATAGCACTTATCCTAACAGTTAGGAATGCAGTGTTCTTTATGGGTTCGTTTAAAGCCCCTGGACCAGATGATATGTCCCCTATCTTTTTTAAGACCTATTGGGACACCATTGAAGATGATTTTGTTTTGACCGTGAGAGAGTTTTTCCTTACTGTCAAATTGCATTCAGCTTGGTGCTATTCTAATATTGTGCTTGTTCCTAAAGTGCCTAACCCAAATGTATACTATGAATGACTATCAACCCGTATCTATTTGTAATGTTATTTATTGTGTGATCTCTAAGGATTTTGCTTCTAGGCTACAGCTGCAGCTTGATAGGCTTGTGAAACCTACCCAAATCACTTTTGTCCCTGGGCGTAGTATTCATGATAACTCTATTCTCATTCAAGAGTTCTTACACTCGATGAAGAAGAAGAACAACAGAGACCTCAAGAAAGCTTGTGATAGATTGCGTTGGAGGTTTATTTGGACGATTTTATGTAGTTTCGAGTTTTTTGATACTTGGGTTAATTGCATGCTCGAATGTATTTCTTTGGCATCTATGAATTTTTGTGTTGAATGGTGGTCACTTTGGGTCTTTTAAGCCATATATTACAGGAGCTCTATGTAGAATCTTTTGTTGTCAAAGCGTCCCACTTCAAGTATTGTTTGAACTTATTTTGCCAATGATATATAGAATCTTTCAATCTTAGTAAGTCGAATATTTTCTTTAGCAAAAATATGAGAGGAGCAGTGGCTAGGTAGGCTATTGAGTTGTCAAGGTTTGACCGTGCACCCATCTTAAGTCACTATTTGGGCAAGCCTTTATTTCGATCTCATTGTACAAAGGATTTTTACTTTCTGGTGAAGCAATTATATTCGAAACTTGCTGGTTGGAAGTCCAAGTTGCTGTTCAAAGCCACTCGATTTCAATTGATTAAGATTGTTGCTCCATCTTTGCCCTTGTATGCTATGTAGATTATGAATATCCCTGTCTCAATGTGCTTTTGTTTGGATTTTGGGATTTGTGTTTCAGTGGGTGCAAAAAGTGAATCTGCTTGGCCTCTTTGTCTTCGTTATTAGAACTCTATTTGTATGCCTAAGTATTCGGGTGGGCTCGGTCTAAGAAAGATGATAGATATTAATGACGCTTTGATTGCCAAGTAGGGGTGGTTTATCCTATCTGATCACAACTCTCTATATTTTTTGGTTGTTAAAGCAAAGTATAGCATCATGATAATTTTTTTAATGCTTCCTATAGAGGTGGGGATTCCAATTTTGGGAAAGTTGTTATGTGTTCGAAATCTATTTTCCTTTAGGGTGCTTTCCTTACAGGTGGGAAATGGATGTTTCATTAATTATTAGGAGGAACCTTGGGTTTCAAAAGTGGTTGAATTTAAACCTAATCCTCGAGGGCAGTTGACTATAGGGGCCAACTTTGTTAAGAATCTTATTTCTAGCCTGGGTGTGTGGAATGTGAATAAGGTGTATTACATTTTTTCTATGATTAATGCTTGGCTTATTCTAGATATTGTTTTCCCAATCGTGCCGCTTGAGGATAAATGAATGTGGTTTCACAATCAGTCATGTAAGTTTTTGGCCAAAGCTACTTGGTTAGTATTGCTTTTCCTTCTTTTCAGTCTCTAAATTCCCTCTCGATGGCTAAATGGAAAAGGCATTGGAAGTCTAATGTTCTCACCCGTCATAAACTTCATTGGTGGCATATTATAGCAAATTATCTGTGCTAGAATGATAGATTGCAGCAATTGTTTAACATCTCAAATCCTTTGTGCCTGTTATGTGGGCTACTAGATGAAACTTTTACCCACCTCTTTTTTTAACTTGAAGTGTTGTTACTAGCTAGTGGTAGGCTTCCCCTAGTTATTCTAAATCTCTAGGAGACCAGGTCACTCTATTATGGATTGGTTAAGGCTTATTTGGTGGGTTGATGGTAATAGTGTTATTCCAAGCTTTCTTTTCTTGTTTGCTTCTGTTATTATTGATTCTATTTGGAGGTTTAGGAAAGAAGTTACTCATTGTGGTGAAAGGTTCAGTCCAACCACCTCTTATAACTAGGTGTTGAAAAGCTTTACTAATACTTATGCTCCCATTACCCCCTTGTTATACTACTATTGTGACTTGGTCTCCCACTCCTTCTTGTTGGGTCAAATTGAACTTTGAAGCGGGTGGTGGATCCTCTTTTGCGGCTGTTGCACGTGATGAGAATGATAACGTTCTGGTGTTGAGGTTTGAAATTATGTAGATTGAGGATCCCTTGATGCTTGAGGCTAAGGCATTTTTCGATGGTTGTCCAATTTGCTATTAGTATGAGTGGGAGCTTTGTTTGCTTTGAAAGTGATGCTATATATGTTGGTTACCAATTGCTTCAACCGATCTCTTGTTTATATTCCTTGGCGGATTGAGCATATTATTTGTAATTACTTTCAGCTTTTGAATTCTATTCCTTTTTGACATGTATCTCATATAAGTAGAGACCTTAATGTTTTGGCTTAAGATGTTGCTAGAACTATTGTTGTTTTTGGTTTGCCTTAGCACTATGTTTATGTGTAGTTGTTCTATGTGCTTTTTGTAGGGCTTGTCGTAGTTTGGTTTCTATTTCATGGTCAGTTTACTAAAAATAAAAATGCACAATGGTATGCTATAAATCAACAAGATAATTAATGCATTACATTAAATAATAATCTTTTCTTAATTAAAAATAAAGATCATTTATTATAAATGACATTTTGATATTTGAAAAAATGAGCATTTATTATTTAATGATATTTTTGTAATTAAAAAGAATTAGAATTTATTATTTGATGATATTTTTGTAATTGAAAGTGATGCATTTATTATTGTGACAAATTTGCAACATGTTATACTTGACGTCAAATTTGGTCTTAACTATAATATATTGCACCTGAAAATATATACTACAAATTTTTCACAGATTTTTAGCATCACATTAGAGAATTTTTTTTTCTTCATATTATGCAAAAATATAGAATTAACATAAGTATTTAACATTGCATTAGAGATGCTCTATATATAAATTTTTGAGTTATATCTGTTTAGTACCTTGTAGTTTGCATTTATCCCAAAAAGTACCCTCAAAGTTGGATTTTCAGTTATTTAGTACCCTGAGTCAAACTTAAGCTGACTGAATTTTAAAAAATGACTGATTTTTCCTTACTCCTATTTTGAATATGTAATATTTTAAGGTATCCTTACTCCCGAACACTATTTATTTATTTTTTGTTGGGTTTATAGCACATAAAACGTAATTCTAAAAATATATATATATATAAAAAATATCATTTCAACTTCTCTAAAAAATCAAATTGAATAAAAGAGTATTTCAGATAATTCACAATAAAAAAATCAACTTAAGTTTGATTCAGGGTACTAAATGACTAAAAATTCAACTTCGGGGATATTTTTTGAAATAAACACAAAAACAAACATATAAATATAATAACATAAAAAGTGGACAAATGACTGAGTACAAAAAAAGAGTTATACTAAAATAACAGGATTGTCTATGTGCTAGCCCGTTTTACTTTTTCGTGTACTTGTCTATTGTTTTGGACAAATTTTGTCATGCCATCTTGATTCTCTAAAGTTGTAATTATAAATTTATTTATTTTTCTTTCATTCAAGTGTATTTTCCAGTTTAAAAAAAAAAAGTTATATTCTATTTATTTTATATATAATTTACATCTTCTGCAAATATTAATATTAAGCATTCAATATGGTCAATATGTAGTAGTTCCTTCGATCAAGTCCAAGTATTTGGAGTGTAAATGCCAGTCTAAATCACAAGTACTCCAGAAGTATTAAAAAGCCAATCAATTAAAATAATAATAAATAAATAAAAACCGGGTAAGATAACGAGCAAATGAAGAATTTGAACTTCATTGGCATAGGTAACACTTGAGAGGGACCTGGTGTGGACGGACCTACATGATGTTCCCTCAACTTTTAAGTTCTTAAAATTTTATATTTAATTAAATTAAAATTTACATTTAGTTTAGTTGAATTTTACTCCTTGTTCTTTTAAAATTAAAAACTTACATGTATATTCTTTTTAAATTTCAAATTTTTTTCATTTTGTTTAATTTTTTTTCTTTTTCCCCTAAATTTTAGTTTTGGGTCCGCTGCTGGTGCTGGAAGCTGCCCAAACAAATTAATATTATTGTTAGTTAAAAAAAAATTGTTCAGACATTGACGTGAATAGAACAAACTTCTCAATAGAACATTAAACGTGTTGACCTTTAAAGTGCATGACGATTTCTTCATTAATTCAAATAATTTACTATAAAAAAATTATTATTTGTAACAATTAAGTCAATCACAAAATGATTACGAGAAGAATTTAGAGTGGAATACGATGCATTAGACAAGAAATTTATACGTACAAGTTACGGCCCCGAGAATTTCGTTAATTTTTTTTCTAGAAATTTGTTAGAACTTAAAATACCCAATACGCCTGTAACTATTTTCACAGACAGTATTTAAGCCGTAGGATCTGAATCTTAATTACACGTGTCAATCTTTGGTTCGCCTGTGATGAAAGTGAAGAAAAATACATGTGGCTCTATGTATTGGATTATTGCTGGTTGGACTAAAAATTGGTGAAAACAAACTAAATTACAGGAGCCGGTCAAAAAATAAATAAAAGTACCAGCGGGTTTTCCGGTTAAAAGACGAGTGAGCAAAAGCTGATGTTTTGACACGTGGATTGATTTCTACCGTCGGATGATGATGCGACGACTAGGATTCAATCATTCTAGATGAGATTCATTGAAACTGGAAGAGAACTGTAGAGAAGCGCCCAGTGATAGATTTTCTTGTTCCCTTCTCTCACTCACTCTTCTTTTTTTTCTCTCTCTCACTATCTTCTCTCTCCACACACATATACAAAGAAGAAAAGGCCCAGGAAAAACCCAGTTGTGCATATGATAGCGAGAGATAGAGAGAGAAAGCTTGGGTTTAGAGAGAGAGAGGTGGTGGTCTTAAATGAGGGTCGTGTTGCAGAGTGAGGGTGCAGTTACCATGGCGGCGTTGCAGAGCTCTAATTCCGTGCCATTATTGCTTCGAACAAAGAAAGGGAATTGAAATCCCGAGTGTCAAGAAGAAATATAAGAAAAACCATCTTCTTTTGTTTCCTTTTCTTATATTTTTTTTTACCCTAAAAGAAATCCGAGAATCGTTCTCAAAAGCTGCAAAGGCCCAACAACAAGATCGATACAAGTCAGAAGAGATCAGAATCAGAAACCCCAAAAAAAATCAGGTTAAAAACCAACATAAGCCCCACAGTTTTTTAATATCCATTAAAAGCTAGCCTCTCTCTCTGCAGTTGTTGTTAAAATTAACTCGCGAAAACCCGGAGAGAGATCTCGATCGTGTTTGTCACTTTCTGATATGGATTTTGACCTCAAATTCAGGTTAGTCTTGGCTTTTGACGGTGAGAAATGGCTGGGTTCTTTTGTCTAGGTGGTGGTGGTGGGAAAGAAGCTTCTCCCGACAAAGAAGAAGAAGAAAGAGGTAGAAACCATTTTCTCTACAGGAACGAGGAGATCTGCAACAAGGGTTTTGAGATATGGCCACAGTACCATCATCAACAACATCACCAAAACTACTTGTCGTTTGGAACGGGTCCTAGCCGGAGAATAAGCTTCGACGACGGCGTTTCTGATGAGCCTACTAGACTTGGATTTTCAGTTATGAGGTCCGGAAGTGGAGGAGGTATGAATTGTCAAGATTGTGGGAACCAAGCTAAGAAAGATTGTGTTCATATGAGATGCAGAACTTGTTGTAAAAGTCGAGGGTTTCAATGCCAAACCCACGTTAAGAGCACTTGGGTTCCGGCTTCCAAGCGCCGAGAGAGACAACAACAACTCGCAGCGCTTCAACAGCAGCAAGAACAACAACAACAATTTCGAGTAGTAGACCATTCTAAAAGGAATAGAGAGAATCAAGCATCGGCTTCTCGTTTACCCACAAACACGTCAGGTAAAAGTTGTAGTTTTCAATACAAACAAACAAAACGATGATACAAATCAAATCTTGTTAAAGTTCCCTTCAAAGAAAGGAATGATATTAATGAGGAATTTCTGGATTTTTTTGTACCAATAACCCAACAAATCCCATATCGTTTGCATGTGGGAAAGTCCACCTCCATAGTTACCCACTCACCTGCTTTTCTTCTTTTTCACTTTTACCACTATTTGTCAGTAAAACTGACGAAACTTCCATCAAAATAGGTTAGATTTTACTTCCATTTTCTTCTTGATTAAATTTAATTATCAGAAAATTTATAATTTCTTTGATTAGGGTTGGAACTGGGACAATTTCCAGCTGAACTCAACTCTCCAGCGCTTTTTCGCTGTGTTAAAGTAAGCGCAATGGACGATCCAGATGATCATTACGCTTATCAAACGGCTATCAACATAGGAGGACACGTTTTCAAGGGGATTCTCTATGATCAAGGCCCGGATTCTCATTACACCACCGGCGGCGAGAGCTCATCCGGCCGTGGCGAAGACGGAACACAACCTCTCAATCTCATAACAGCAGCCAACACTTCCGCAACCCCGGCAACGAACCCCACTACGGCGTCGTTGCTTGATCCTTCTTTATATCCGGCCCCTCTCAATGCTTTTATGGCTGGTACGCAATTCTTCCCACCTCCGAGGTCTTAGAAAAGCCTCTCCTTAGCCTTTTTTATTTTTTGTTTTTTAAACCAGAACTTTATTTGTCGGCTACTCTAGTATTGTTCTTATTCTGGTTATAAGTATCCTTAACATGCACTGAAGTAGAAGAAGGCCTAGGAAGCTAGAGATTTAGGAGGAGGAGGAGAAGGTGGAGAATATGGGGTTGTTTTGTTTTGTTCGAATTTCAATTCAGATTTTTACCGTTATTTTGATCTAATCGATGACCTATATTGCTCTACTGCTATTATCAATTAGAAAATCATTTGTTTTTGTTATTATAAGCGTGGTTTGTTCAAACATGATTTGGATATAACTGTGCGTTACATATTGTTTATGTTTTTATTTTATCTTTATTACTTTATTTTATTTTCTTATCTGGGTTGATAATGAATGCGCTTTCTGGTTGGTGCTGAACTCGGAGCTGCTTTTTCCCGTTTATCCGTTTGCTTGCCGGGTGAAATGGGACGATCGAGTAGGTTTCGTGTTTGGTTAAGCAAAGAATTTAAAAACCATTTTTTTATTTATTTCTATATAGTTCTATAAATTTCAATTTTCTAAGGAGAGAAAAACAAAACAAAAATGGAAAGGAAAAGAAAAAAGAGCGCTTTGGCGTTCCGACTATTGCAAAGGTGTTTTTCATGTATTACTTTCCAATTGGGAGTTGGCAAGTAGACAGACTGAGCCCCAAACGTGATACCTTGAAGAACACTCACTCTTTCTCATTTTGTGTATATATATTTATATATATTGAGTTACGTAATAGGGTACACTCTTTTAACTGGCATTTACGCCAACTACTTATCTGCAAAACAGTAACATTTTGCCGTTTGAATAGACTTGCATGGAGTTGGAGAGAGTAAAGTTTAGCTGATTAGATGACTTATGATTAGTGCAATACTTGAAGGTCATGTGCCATATGATATATATATAATGTTAGACTATACTATATACTAATAATGGTATATAGGGTTAAGCTACATATTTATATATATGGTGTGTGCTAGTGTAAAATAACACTTTCCATATATTTCTAGGTTTGGTAGATTGGAAAATAACATAATGGCTAAGAGTATCTTCCCTAGTTTTGTAATATATCTGACCCTGAACATGTGCAATCTTCCACTAGTTTACTTCCCCCTTATCCTTTATTCATTTATTTTGGAATCATTGAATATATAGAAATGTGGGAGGAGGGAGGTTGATGAAAATTTCCATATCGAGGAGTTCAAAAGATTTGATACTTTTTTCTATTAGCTAGGTAATTTCCTACTTTAGGGAATTATAGAATATTATCCGTTTGGTTATATGGTGGTCTATTTGATAATTTGACAATAAGGTTCTATCTATCTTATGAGTGATAATTGCATGAAATTGATTATGGTTTCAAAGAAATGGCATAACTATATAGTGGGAAATAAAATTTATCTCTCTCCATTAGTATTGATGGTTCTTTTGGTTTGCTGATCATGATCTATTATATATGAATGGTATTTGGCCTCAACTATATATATCTTCACATATGAACATCAAAATCCAATCAAAACTAGAGCATTATAAATGGCACTAATGATTCTATCATATTATTTTCACAGTTTTTGTGATTATTGAGATATGCTTACACAGTTAATTAACATGCATGGGAATCAAGCCCTAAACCCTGTTAAGATCTTTGGAGAACATTGAATTTTATAATCTTCCTATTCATTTCAACTAATAACGATATGCGGGGTTAAAGTTAGTTCATATATAGGATCGTCAGCCAAGCATGGAATTTTTGCAGTCTCTTTGCTTAATCAATTTAAGTGAAGTTAAGATTGTTTCACGAACTGCCATATGATGCATGATTTTTGATACCCTAGATACTAATCTTCTCAAGTAGAATTTTATTCACTTTGATGAATATAATTACACTTTTTTTTAGTTTTTTTTCTTGGTTATTATCCTACATATATAGTTTTAATGCCAATTTCAGCGGCAGGTCCACGAGCTTTACCGACACTTTCGTCAAATTCATATAGATTATTACATTTATGAATTTCCCTCCTGCCATATTCCGAGTTATTACATTCAATGACATTTTCAATTGAAGTTTTTGCATCAAACTAGTCTAGAGTCAAGTTCAACGAAGCCTGTCCAAATAGCTGGAGCACAAGCACAGTACAGTAAAAAGACACATTTTCCCCCTTCTACTCCCCAACTCTTCAATAGAGCTATCATGATTTAAATAAGAGAACAGTGTTATAGACAAGTGAACGAATATAGAGTGGTCCGGAGATATGGGTCATTCATCGCTAGACAGAGAGAATATATATTAGGGTAAAAGGGCTGCAGCATTTTTGCCTACATGTATATTTAAATGCTTATATAACCAATGGGAAAAGCTTGTTTTGAGCCAGCTCCCATATGGGTTCTATGTTCAAGAATAACACGAATAACCCTACTCCAGTCGTGTCTTTTTCCTCATAAAATATAATATAATATAATATACTTGATTTTGTTTAAGAAAATAATGAGATAATATTTATTATGGTACGAAATCTGAGAATCGTATACATCTCTTATTGTTGTAGATATCATCAGGGAGTGTCTCACAAAGGCACAACAGTGATAATCATGAATAGTTTGTGAAGTTAATTAGGGTGGTAGCAACTAGCAACCACAGCTTTAGCTGCATGACTAGGTGACCGTGACACCTACGAAATTTCTACAGACTTCGTCTCTTTAGCAATAAATGACTTCAAACCTTGCCCTTCTATCTAAGTTAAGAGTTCATGTATTTCTAACCCTAACCAGGGAACTAGGAGGAATTGGGATAACCAAATTGAATTAATTATACTAGTCTTGTTTCAAAAGGAGGGCTATTTTTGAAAAAAAGAAAAAAGAGGAGGGTTAGTGGCTAAATTAATAAGCAATGAAAGCTATCTTGTCAAATGTCAACCCTACTGTACAAAGAGGAGGAAGTACTCTAGTGGAACTCCCGCTTGCGACGTGAAAACGGGGCTAAATTTGGCAGTCTAGTAGTGGATGGGTTCATATCATTCTAAAAGATGAAAAAGGCCAAATCAACTTGTAAATGTGAAAACTTCTATAATTTGCCTTCTATACACTACTACTACGACTATAACATTCATAGGGTCTCTCTTTTCAATAGAGTCGTGGAATGTTTAGAGTTGCAGGTAAAGGCCAGACTACGCATGCGAAAGCGAAACTCCACTATTCATCTCTTTCTTCTTGGCTCTTTTTGCTATTCATAATTCTAATAATGGCTAATCCTAAACCTACCTAGATATCTAATGTGGTCCAAGCACTCCAACCATCCGTTTAATTTTATTACAGAAACACCTTTGACTCTTGTGACCTCTTTGTGTATTGCCAAGATAGACTTCTAGCGGCTTGGTCGGTTTAACTGCTATTTCGCCAGTTAAGCTGTGTCTCCTGTCGACTCACTTGGAAACTTTCTTAAAAATAATAACATTCATTGTTTCTTATAATGGGTACAAATTTTCTAAAACAAAATTACCTTTTTTTTTTTACCTACAATTACCAAAACGGGCCCACGATAATTAGGTATGGTTTTCTGATTTATACATGTTCAAATATGAATTTGACATGAGTGAACATAAGCCAGACAAAATGTTCTGTAAAAACCGAAATTAATTGAATTATCACTGCCCATCTTGTTAATCCAGATATGCAACACGTGAGCGAGTAGATTTTGTGTTTTCTTTTATGGTCACAAAACGGTGTGAAATTCCTCAAAAATTATTCTTACACGAGCCTTACAGTTGTGCTAATGTTGTGCTTGACTGAGAAAGATTACGTGTCCATACATTGGATCCCAGAATCGGATTAGATAGATGAAAATTATATTGACCTTGTTTTTATTTATTTTTATTTTTAAAATACTCGGGATTTTTTTCTTCCTAAATAACTCAACTTATAACTCATTTTATGTGAGATTTTTAGGGGATTTTGATAATACTAATTTTAATTGGCCACAAACAACCGTTAATAATAAATTTAAATATAATAATAATGGGTCTACTTGAGACGCGATTTAAACAGAATTTTAGTGATTTGAGCATGAAAATTTTATTGTAATTGATTGTAATTTTATATGCTCAGGGAGTAAATTCAATCTTGTAATTAAACAAGGCCTAATCGACCCCCACTCCCCCTTCATTATGTGGTATCATAATTAGCTACAAAGATTCTTTTTCTTTCTCTTTTTTTTTTTTAAATTAAATTTTAATATTAATAAATCATTGTATTT
>WUAT03272817.1:0-11026 GCA_010015005.3 Ulmus americana | reverse complement strand
ATAGATGTTTTACAAATTAATAACCTCTGGTAATTAATAAATTACTGTGCAACGGATTGTATTAATTTAAAGAGTTCAAACTGTATCTTCTAATTTTTTTTCATTATTGATTTTATCCTTACGGGTTTTATTACACATCTATCTTAACATACACATCTCTGCAACCATCATCTTATGCGTAGAGCATAGTTGGTCGCACGATTGTCTTATAGCACTTCTTATCTTTCTATCACATGAGACTTCTAATTTTATCCTCCATTTCATCAAACTAGTTTTAATCCTATGGTCTACATCTTCTCTAATAACACCATTTTTTTGAATTATAGAACCTAAGTAACGAAAAGCCTCACACTCTAGAACCTTCACACCCTCGATCTCCACCAAACTACTATTCCCTCGTAATTCAAAACCAAAGTTGCAAATTAGATATTGTCTTTGAATGACTAATTCTAAAGCCTTTACTCTCTAATTCCTCCCACCACCTATCTAATTTCCGACCTAAACCTTCATTGGTTTCATCGATTAAGATGATATCATCTCCATGCAAATGGCATTTTTCTAGTTTCTAAAATCCTATTAAAGAGTCTGGTTAACCATTGAATCCCAACTTCTCGCAGGCATTTCCACGCCTCAATTGGTATGTCATTTGGTTCAACTGCCTTCCCCACCTTCATTATTTTCAAAGCTTTGCTTACTTCTTTTGCACTAACTCTGCGGTGGAACACGCGATGTCTCCCTTCCTGTGAATCAAACTCTTCCAAATTTAACTCCCCTACATGTGTCTCATTAAGTAAGTTCCAAAAGTAATCATTTCATCTATCTAAAATAGCTTTATCTTGCATTAGAACTCTATCATCCTCATCTTTAACACACTTAACATGGCTCTAATACTTATTTTTTCATTCTCTCACTTTAGCTATCTTAAAGATATCATTCTCCCCTTCTTTTGTACCTAGCCTATTATACAAATCATCATACACTATCTTCTTAGCTTTCTCTATTGCTTTACTATTCAATCTCTTAGCTTTCTTATAAAGCTCAAAAGACTTTAAACATCTAGCTCTTTGCCAATCCTTGAAACATCTTTTCTTTTTCATGATGGCTTATTGCACATTGGCGTTCCACCACCACGTCTCTTTATCATGTCTACCTCTTCCTTTGGCCTATCCTAATTCTTCATTTGCCCCTCTTCTTATACAATTCGCCATATGGTCAAATAACTCTATGTTACTAATCTCATCATTTGCTTCAAAAAATTCCCAACATCAAGATAAACCACCCAAAATCCTATTTCTAAATTTCTGACATGCATCTCCCTTTAAAGTCCACCACTTAATTCTTGGTCTAACTTGTTCTTGGGCTACTCAGCTTCTACTCTTAAGACAAAAATTGAGGACTAACAGTCAATGTTGGTTTGTCAGACACTCCCCTGGTATAACCTTAAAGTTTTTACACCTACCTAAATCTTGTCTCCTAACTAGAAAATAATCAATTTGGCTCCTATTAAGGTCAACAAATGATTTTTCCTCTTCTTATAAAAAATATTTAATATCTCGAAATTCCTAGCTAAAGTAAAATCTGGAATAGAAATCTTCATAGTATTTTGAACCCCAAAGTCTGACCTCCAAGAACCATCTCATATCCA
This sequence comes from Ulmus americana, assembly GCA_010015005.3. Lineage (NCBI taxonomy): Eukaryota > Viridiplantae > Streptophyta > Magnoliopsida > Rosales > Ulmaceae > Ulmus > Ulmus americana. The sequence goes on along the minus strand of WUAT03272817.1, from coordinate 9,381 downwards.
ACCCTATCCTTACGTACATGGCCATTCAAATCCCTGCCTAAAAAGCCTTATCAGAAGAGGGGATTTCATGAACTAACTCCTCTAAGGAGTCCCATAAACTCTTCTTAGTCTCTTCGTTTAAACCAACTTGAGGAGCATACACGCTAATAACATGCACTATCTCTAATTCTAAGGTTAATTGAATGCTAATAATCATATCCCCTAACCTTTTAACGACAATTATCGCATCCTTAAAAACTTTATCCATCACTATTCCTACCCCATTCCTACTTTTATCCATTCCAGAATAGAAAAGTTTGAACCCTCATCCTAATTTCTTAGTCTTGCTCCCCTTCCACTTTGTCTCTTGGAGACAAGCAATGTTTACATTCCTCTTACACATGACATCCACTAATTTGATTGACTTACTCGTCAAGGTTCATCTGTTCCAAGAGGCTAATCTAATCATTCTAGTTCTACCTTGGACTTGCTTCTTTACTCGACCTCATCCAAAAAGGTGCGAGAACCCTTGTCCACTTAACACTACAGCCAGGCACCGCTGTAGTGCACCTTGCTTATTTGACACTACACTCAAGTGTAAGTGCAGCGTGCCGCTTAAAGCGGGGGACGCTTAACCTTCCGCATTAATATTTTTGAACCAAAATCCATGATAGGGGATGTGACAAGTTTTTATTTTTTACGGCTAGCTGTTATAGACCTAACACCAACCCTCATCTTTTATTCGGGGTTTGGATCGGCCATTACGACATGAGAAGTTATTTATAATAAATGCTATAATAAATTTTAATTTTTAATTTCAAAAATAATTTTTTTTTAATTTATAATTGAAGACATTAATTATTTATTGACTTAACTTTAATTTCAAATAGTACCGGCAATTGTGCATAAGAACATAATATATATATTTTTTGACTGGACATTGGAACACAATAAAATATTTTATTGTGTCAAATATAATATTTTGTTTTTTTAGTCAAATTTGAAATTAGAAATAACATTGGTTAATATCCACTTTATTTGCAATTTTTAAGTTCCTTTACCATTAAAGAGTATTTCTATATTTGGAAAATAAATAAACTAATAAAAGGTTTGATATAGGACGAAAAGATGCAAAATCTTGTAGGCTGTGTGCCCTTTAAATTTCAAAGTTAATTTTTTTTTTCTGTGCTCCTCTTGATTTTAATTCTGGTCCATTAGTTCTCGCACATGAACACACAATTAAACACACTTAAATGTGTCGTTTGGGGAGAAAATCCCTAAAATTAAACACACAATAATGACTAATAAGTCATTAAACACATAATATTAGCTCAAAATAATAGACCATAAAATAATAATTAAAAATGACTCTTGAAATATTAAACACAAACCATGCCCAATCCTATTCTACATCAATGTTAATCTCTATTTTCCTTACACACATAGAAAGAGTACTTCTATGTGGCAGTAGGCAACAAGAGCTACAAACATTTTTGTACCATCAATTTTTTTCCATGTGATACCATTAAACTTGTACCTTGTCAACTGATATTGCATGACTGGATAATATCAGCTCATATTTGACCTTTTGACTCGTGATTAAAGGATATTATGTGAAATTTTGTTAAATTCTTTAGTATAATTATTCATAAGTTAATAGAAATAAAATTTATTTTTTTTGTTTTAAATTTTACATTAATTTATAGGCTAATTAGTGCATATATCCCTTAATGTTTGCACGTTTTTATATGTTGTTTCTTAAAGTCAGAAATTGACCCTAATAACTTGTGAACTTGCATTATTTTAGTAATTTTTTGACAAGTTCAGTGGAGATATTTGTATCAAAATTGTCAAAAAAAAAAAAAATTCCAAGTTCAGGGAGTATTCGGGCTAATTTTCGATATTGGGAGGAAATATATAAAGCCGTGCTAACATTGGAAAGTATTTGCACTAATTAGCCTAATTTATAAGAGTATTAATATTGTTTTTATTTTATTTTGAGGGGAGAGTATTAATATCGTTATATATATATAAAAGTTAGAGGGATAGGCGTAAAAAATCTCAAAAGAATAAAAATGGAAGCAAAGAAGTTTGATTAAAAAATTTGAATAATTGAGTGGTAATTCTCAGCCAAGAAAATTAGATAAAACTCCACTCATATCTCATGGTTTTTAAATTTGTTTTAAGCAACGAGTTGGCAATTTAAAATTTTTTTATTTGTGGTCCAATCTTTTTCCATTTAGTCCTTTCATGGATTTTCACAAATTTAGGCCCAACTTTTTTGTTATTTTCCCTTTCTAGGCCTGGGCCCTAATAGGGCTTAAACAAATGAGCCGAATAAACAACCAAAAGGGTAAAACAGTCCAAGACAAAATATTCGGTGTCGGTCTTTATTTACAGTTTCTCAAACAAGAACAAGATCAACATGATAAATATTTTTTTTCCAAGTTGCACTATTACTTTCGAGGTTTACAAAATATCGTTAAATTTTTTTATATTTTTAATTTTATAATCAAATAATTCCCGTGGTCAACAACTCTAACCAAAATACTTTTTAATAAAAACTAGTTTGAATACCAAAATACTCAACCTTAATTAATGGGAAAAATTAAATTTTGATACTCTCTAGTTTGACAAAATATCAAAAAAATTCTCAAATTTTCAAAAATATCAAAATTTACTTTTTTATTTTATAATTTTTTTTTATTGTACTCTGAAAAACAGTTTAAACACTTAAAAAATTGTCGTTTAAAATATTTTTCTCATTATAGTACTCTGAAAAACATTTTGGACACTTAAAAATACTTTTTAAGTGCTTAAACTGCTTTTCAAGTACTATAATGAAATTTCTATAAAATAATGAGATATGCTTTGATATTTTTGAAAATCAAAATTTCTTTCTAACATTTTTGTCAAACTAGAAGTACCAAAATGTAATTTTTCTATAATTAGTTATAACGTTTAAATAAGGGTAATTTTCATATTCAATAAAATAATACTTTTGATATTTTAAAAAGTATACGGTTAGATGATATTTTTGAAAATTTAGGGGTATTAGTGCAATTTGAAAAAGTAAAAGGATATTTAAACTCTATAATACCAGAAATACCCTCCCACCCAATCCCCGCCTCCGGGCATCGCTTTACCCGTTGGCTTCTTTTTATTTATTTTTTTCCCCCTATTCCCCTTTCATTTTCTTGCATGAGACGCCATTTTCGAAAAAGTCGTTTCTCCTGAAATCTCCCTTTTTTTTTTTCTTCTCTATCTCGCCGGAAAATCTCAATCGCGGCGAAATCTCGGCCGGGACGTATCGCCCGATAATATGGTTACGGATGAAGAACTCGTGACCCGGCTCCGAGATATTCTCCGAAATTCCGACCTCGACACGGCCACGCCGAGCAGTGTTCGCCGGCAGCTCGAGGCGGATTTAGGAATCGATTTATTGGACCGGAAATCGTTTATCCGACAACAAATCGACGTTTTTCTCGAGTCCCAATTAGCCGACGGGGTCGAAGAAGGCGATGGTAACGAAGCAGAGGTGGGCGAGGGCTCCGAGAATGGGAAAGATAAAGCGAAGCTTGAGGTTGAAGAGGATGAATGTGTGAAAGAGGAAGAAGGGGATGATGAAGATGGAGATGATAGTGAAGGGAAAGGTAGCAAAAAAACAGGGTGAGTGTTTGTTTAACCACATTCTGATTCTATTTAATTTTAATTTTCTGTTTGGTTGCTGAGAAAATGGGACTGATGGGTAGAATTAAAATTATTTTTTGTTATTGGGTCCCTGTAGAAATATGATTGTGCATATAAAGTTCCTTCATTTATGCTTGAGTTTCTTCATGTTTGGTAATTACATTATTATTTTGTGCTCAAATGGGATTATCCCTTGGTGCTCCTTGTATTTGATGTCTGATATTGATGATTATAGATCAACCAACGAGGATAAAGTTAAGAAAAGAGGTGGCTTTAACAAATTATGTAGCCTTTCTCCAAAGCTACAAGAAATTGTTGGGGAGACTGAATTGTCAAGACCAGAGGTAGATGTTTTTTTTTTTTTTGTTTTTCCTGAATATTCTTGTCACACAATGTATTTAACTGCAACTTTTGATGAGAGGTAGCGGGAAACATAATCTAATACGTGCTAATGTTATGTCTTGTATGTAGGTAGTGAAGAAAATGTGGGCCTACATCCGAAAAAATGATCTGCAGGATCCCGCGAATAAGCGAAATATTAGATGTGATGAAGCGCTGTGTGCCCTTTTCCGTGTTAAATCAATTAATATGTTTCAAATGAATAAAGCCCTCACCAAGCATATTTGGCCATTGAGCACGGATGATGGTATTTCCAAGATTACGTATTTTCAGTTGATGAGATTAAATGTGATTGAAGTTTCTTGTACCATGCATGATGTGCTTCATGTACATGTCTGTGTATTTATGTCCATAGCGTTGTTGCTTTTCTTCTTAGTGGAGTTTTTGGTTTGAAGGCTCCAGTTTTCAGGCCATGTCATCTATGTGCCGAGCATTGATCAATAGGGGGATCTTAATACCTGCAAAACTTTAAGCTGCACTTGGTGAAATAACAAGTAGAAAAGGTTTTGTTGAAGATAATCTTCAGAATACCTCTAACAATTTGGTGAATACTGTGTAGAAGTATCTTCGAAAAACAAGTGTTTTAACTTTTTCATGACTTTGCCCTAAAGATTGACCATAACTAGTGGTTGCTCATGACTCAGCTTGATAGTAATGCTGTTAATAGAACACCTGCCTAATGAATTATTTTAGGATAATATGTTGAGGTAGAGCAGCTTTAGATTCTGAGATCTCTTAAACAGGCACCACTTTGTTAATTGGGTTTAATATGCATTTCATTGAAAGACTGGGTCAATCTTCACACTCAAAGTCTTGTTTGAATTTCTCAAATTCATTACTTTCCAGCATAACTTTGAATAACAATGTTTATGTGCAAAATGTTAGAGAATATACTGGGTGCATGTGATTGAAGTTGCTTATTCACTGAGCAAATTATGCTTTTCATTGAAAGACCGGGTTATATCTTCACACTCAAAACTCTTGTTTGAAGCTCTCAAGTTCATTACTATCCAGGACAACGATGATTAGCAATGTTTATGTGCAAAATTTTGTAGAACATAATGGATGCATGTGATTGAAGTTGTTTATTCACTGACTAAAATGCCTTCACTTTAATATTTATTCTTGATGTCCCCTGCCTTTCTTTCCTCTTCTTCTTCATTTTCTTTTCAATATATATATATAAGGGAGTGGGAACGAGGATAGGGGAGAAAACCTTGTGAGAAATAACATAACACATCTAGAAATAGCATAAAGGATAGAGAAAACATTAAATTATTTTGATTCTGTTCTTGTAGTTTCTTTTAGAATAATTTCATTTTTATTTCTTAGGTTATGTTGACTTCTTCTATAGTTGCTCTAGCCTTTATGATACTGATATCATAGCTGCAGTTTTTTATTTCTGCAATTTCAACTTAACTGCTACAAACAAGCTTCCACATTGAATCTCGCTTTATTTCCTTAACGGTATATTATAATGCCCCTAAACATTTATATTTAGTTGTGTCATTTTGAAGATATGTGGCATTCAGCATTTTAACACCATAGCTTGATGAAAAATCAGGAAATGTAAACCAAAATAAAAAGGTGGAAGAGAGTGACCATTCTGAATCCGAAGGAGATAACATTAAGGAGGAGGAACGAGAGGAAGTAGAAGAAGAAGCAAGGAGTGAGAAAGGGAGTAGAAAAAGAAAAAGGAAAGGAGGGTGAGTACCTGCCCATCCTTTTTTTACTCCTCTTTGATATATATATATATATTTTTCCTTTAGTGATATTTCTTCATCTTCTCATGTGATTTTGTTCATTTAAGTTTTGAGGCCTTAGTGGTATTTTTGCTCTTGAGACCGGGAGATGTAAATATATTTGTTAAGTGACTTTTGAGAATATGTTTGATATTTAAATTTGAGAACATGGTTGCTACATCTTATTAAATTCATGAAATTGAAAATTAGCTTTGTTCTAGTTTCTGTCACATTACCAAGATTTTGGTTGCAGAGCAGAGCCTTATTCCTTTGGGATAGACCATGTTACTGAATTTTTCATTTCATGAAAAGGCGTTTGCTAATTTTGTTATGGTTGTGTGCTAGACATGATCTGTCAAGGTCACGCAACAAAATAAAGATAAGATATGTGCTCTATAGACAAAGGTGGTTGCTAATTTTGTCAACTGCTTATAATGACAAACAACATCTGAATTCTTCTTGAAATAAATAAAGTTGATGAACAAGTTTTTGTTGTAGTGTAAGATCTAATACATTATACTTTGTTCACAAGTGAAAAGTGATTGTTATTAAATTTTCTTGGTGGGCTAGGAATTTCACTGCTGGTCTATATGTTTCAACATGCTTGAATTGACAACGATTTTTGTGTAAATTAGCATTTGATATGTGTTTGCGATGTTGGAAATTATTTTATATAATAATTGACAATTTTGTTGTGTATTCTATTTTGAGAAATAACATTAAATATACCAAAACTATAATTTTATTCTTGCAAAAATGAAGTTGTGGATAATAATATTTGACCTTGGTATGTTAATAAGAAGTGTTGTTTGTTTGTATTATGATTGTGAACTTGAAATAAAAATTATTTACGTTGACTTTGCAAATTGTAATTTCGAATTTTGAAAAAATGGAATTTGCTTCCCTTACTTTATAGGTTATACCATATCTGAACAACTGATTTTTTAAATTCTCTTCAAGTTATTTCTATATGGGATGTATGTAAGAATTTCAGTGACACGCAAACTGTCCTGTAGACTTATATTGTAAGCTTTTAAGTTATAGATGGCTATTGGATTATTTTTCTAATCCAGTGGTGGCAGGTGTATGTTTCTCTTGTCTAATATAGTATCTCATCAAGTAGGTCAGCTAATTTGGATAAAGCTGTTAAGAAAAGAGGTGGTTTCACCAAATTGTGTAGCCTTTCCCCACAACTTCAAACATTCACTGGAGAGGCTGTATTGGCGAGAACAGAGGTATTTGATAGATTAAAAGGGTTTTTTATTGTATTTCTTGTTATTTTATTTTGTTATTAGAAATCACCTATACTCATTTTTTATTTTTTTACAGGTTGTGAAGAAACTTTGGGCCTATATCCGGGAGAACAATTTACAAGATCCAAAGAATAAACGAAACATATTATGTGACGAGTCATTCCGTTCCCTTTTTAATGTTGATTCTATAGACATGTTTCAAATGAATAAAGCCCTGTCCAATCATATATTGCCGTTAAATGTTGAGGATGGTAATTCATCTGGCAAGCTTTTTTTCTTCAATTTATAAGACATATACTGCTCGTCGTCTGCCAATTACTTCTTTCTGAAATCATTGCTTCTTATTTTTGGGTTTGGTGATGACATTTGTTCACTTGCATGCACATTCTCATTGAAAGTTGTGCCATATCTTTGGGTTTTAGTGGCCTGCATCTTTTTTTCACTTTCTTTCGTTCTCTGATTACTTTCCTCAATTCAGAAGGGTGAGGATGTCATAAGTGCTACAAATTTCCAATTATGTGAATGATATTTGTCTATCATAATGGATCAAATTGTATTTGTACGGCATGAGAACTAGTCATTTGGATGTAATTCTTCATCAGATCATATTGCATTCATCATGCAGAAAGAAGTGTTTATTTGTGGTTTTTGCTCTCATGAACAATTGTGAGTATGGAAAGTGGGGAAATTGGGGTTCGTACCTTTTTTGGTTTGTTACATTGGAAACAGTTTTGAAAGTCTTGGTTTGTGTAGTAGTAAGCATGTACAGGCCTCGTATTTTTCAGCTCTTATGTTTCAATTTATTTGTGGGATTGATTCTTGGAATTATTCAAATTAATATTATGCTGTTGTGGACTCAATTTATTTGCTCATTTTTGTGTGATATCTTTCTTTACTTCTTTTTTCTTCCCAACTTATAAGCTTTTGTTTTATTGCTGAAACCATCTGCTATCTGTCTGCAAGTTTGAATCAATTGCATTGCTTGGTAATATGGCAGCTCCAGCGAATTCTTCACAAAAAGAGAAGCAATCTAATGAAGAAGAAGACGACGACGAAAATGAAGGTAAGAACTGTTCACATATATCATATTTTACTCTCTGAATTTGCTGTGCCTACATGTGTATTGATTTATAGTTGTCTCTAATGTATGAGTTAGCATTTTTCAAAGGGTTTGTAGTCTCTGTAAGGACCCTGTAGTTAAGACCCGTTTAGAAAAGAATTCATATACCACTATTTGGATCATTTCGGTGTATATGTGACACAAAACTCAAATTCAAAAATTTGATCTCAAATTTACTTTCACCAATACCCAAAAAAAAAAAAAAAAAATCTAAATACCAGTATCCAAATTCTTTTCCAAGAGGGGCAATTTGAGGGAGTTTGAGGCATCGTGTGAATCAACTGATGTATAATAGATAGTTATGAATTTGAGTTTAGGCCAAAAAAATCCTTTAGCCACACTCGCCACGGAAGAAAGGTTAGGCTAAGAACCCATTTAATTAGGCTTCAGAAATAGAATTGGGCTCCGCAAAAATCATGTGAAATTGTCATGCTATTTTTGGATTACCCATATTTTCAGGCTATTCTTGCAGTGCTTTCGTAGTTAATTGTCCCAATAGAGTATCACATAGTTGTGTTGTCTAACCTGGTGTTGTTTTCTTCTTTCTAAAGGATCCAACTGATGAGAGGAGTTATATGCGATTGATAAGCAAAAAGTGTTTTTTGAGGTTCTCTTTCCATGGCTTCTCAGTCTCAAAAGCTTTAGAAAGTTGCTTCTATGTACATAATGTGAGCCCATGGAGAGTGGCCATTTTTGCTCAAGCTAATATCGTGTTGTAGTCTGTAGTTTATATGCTCCTAACATCTCCGGGAAAAGGAAACAGAGTTTTGATAAACTGGTTCTCTCTGCCATCATCTGTTCTTTCTTTCTTTCATGTCAGACATACTTTGTTCAAGCTAATTGGTTATTTATGTAACACTTGCTAGGATCTGGGACTGTTTAACATCCATTTGTATGACAAAAACTCATAAAATGGGAGCAGAGTTGGTGAAAGAACTGCTAAACAACATGTTGTATCTTTACTGTTCTTTCGATCATTTTAGTCGTCACAGAATTTGAGTTTGAGATCTCTCTCTTTTCATATCCCTCCCTCAATAATTTTGTTCATCTTTCACTCTTAACATGCGAATTTAAAAGAGAAATTTACTGGATTAAGATTAACACAAGTAAAAAAATCAATTTTGAGAAATGGCCTTTAAATTCTTTTTGATTTATTTCTAATGGGCTTTGAGTTAAAAAAAAGCACAAACTTGATTTG
>WUAT03272706.1:0-11026 GCA_010015005.3 Ulmus americana | reverse complement strand
CCCCAAAGTTTGAATGAAGTGTAAAGTTCATTCAGATCACAAACTAATCATTGCTTCGACGAGTGAGCTTTTGGAGAATCATCAATTCTGTTTTTAGCTCTGGTTAGAAAGATTGCATTTAGAGTGTAGGTTGACTATGTCGTTGGTGCCTATGATACCTTGGTGTCCCAAGGGTTTTCTTCTAAAACCCAACCAACCTTTTGGGTTGAAGTCGAATTTTAGGAATTAAAACAATGTGATTTCGAGAAGTGAATATATAGGGGAACTTGGTTCCTTAGGGCCATGGAGTTTTCCAAGCTGCTCCTTTTTTCTAGCGTGTCCCTTATTAAAAGGGGTTAGGACATACCTTGGCATTTTACCTTAGTCGGTGCATACGCCAGTGCATGTTTGTTGTTTGTTCTCATTTTAGACTTGTTGTTTAGTTTTCAAGTGGCTTGTATGGCAAAGGAATATGCTAAGGTTGCCAATGGCCCTCTGATGCCTAAGTTAGTATAATACGTTGAGAAATGATAAAATATTTAAAAATGAAAAGAAGAGTTTGAGAATTTCAAACATAGTATTGTCGAAGATGTATGGTGTTCCAAATATTATTGATGTTTCTTCTATCCAGAGCTTGCAACTTATAAGCCCCGTTGCCGATTACCCGAGTGATTTGGTACGATCCTTCCCAATTTGCTCCCAACTTCCCCACGTCGCTTTCTCTGGTATTCTGGAATATTTTTCTAAGCATTTAATCCCCCAATTGGAAAGTTCGTGTATAGACATTGTTGTTGAAATATTTGGCAGTCTGCTATTTGTAGGTTGTTATCCATGCAGCCACTTGTTGGCATTTTTTGTAAATTGTGTCGAGTTCAAAGTTGAGTTATTCGTCATTCCAGTCTTATGAGGAAAATTGGTATCGTATGGTTGGGATTCTTGTCTCCACTGGGATAAATACCTCAGTTCTGTACGCAAGAGAAAATGGTGTAGCCCCAGTCAAGGTTCATATGGTAGTTATGTATTACCACAAGACTTCTAGGAGCTCATCTGCCCATCTACCCTTGGCTTTTTCGAGCAGCTTTCTGAGCGTGGAGACGATTGTCTTATTCGTTGATTCAACTTGGGTATTCGTTTGGTGGTTTCTTGGTGTTGCGAAGCTAAGTTTAATGTTCCATTCGGTGCATAAGTCCTGGAATATGAAATTCACAATTTCGGACGGAACACCAAACCTGCATACTATATTTTTCTAGATAAATTTTTTTACCCCGATATCCTTAACTTGATAAAATGTTCATGCCTCTACCCATTTAGTGAAATAGTCTGTCAAGACGAGCATAAAGATTCGTTGGCCTGGTGCAATTGGCATCTTTTCCACTATGTCCATCCCCATTTCATAAATAGCCAGGGGACAAATATCGCCGTCATTTGTTCAAGGGGTTAGTTTGGTATTATCGTGAATCGTTGGCATTTGTCGCATCTTTTGATGAGGTCCTTTGCATCTGCTTGCAACGTTGGCTAATAGTAACCTGTGATAATTGCTTTGTGCGCCAAGCTTCGAGCCCCAAAAATGGTTGCCACATTCGCCGTTATGGAGCTTGGATATGATGTATTTTACCTGTGAAAGCTCAACACAAGTTAAGTAAGGGCCCGAGAAGGACCTACGAAAGATTTTACCTTGAATGATGGTAAATTGAGCATGAGTTATTTTGATTTTTCTTGCCTCTTCCTTACAATCTGGTAGAATGTCATTTTGCAAATAGTCAAATATCGGGGTCATCCAAGTTGTCTCAATTTTCAGCTCAGATATTTCTTCTTGATCTTGTTTCCATACTGCAAGCCATTTCAAGTATATAATTGGAATACATTTTTGTTCGGTTACCTAGACTACCGAGCCGAGATTCGTGAGTGCATCTATGTGCGAATTTTCATATCTTGGGACTTGTTGGATCTTTAGTTCGTCAAAACCTTCCTTCAATTCCATGGCCTTCTTCAAATATGCGTTCATCTTTAGATCTCAGGCCTAGTAGTTGCCTTGCATTTGGTTAACCACCAGCTGATAGTCATTGTTAACTTGTATCCACTTTATTCCCATATCCTTGGGCAAGCCCAGCCCTGGTATCAATACTTTGTATTCAATTTCATTGTTCGTCACTCAGAATCCACATCTGATTAACTGTTCGGCTTGTGGGAGAAAATCGTGTGAGAAATCTGCAATGAAGTCAGCTAATACATGAGATTTGATCGTAGTATGTAGTTGGAAGTTGACGTGGTGTTCGCTAAGTTTGATAGTTCATTTAATCAAGCGTCCAAAGAGCTCCAGCTTGTGTAGGATATTTTTCAATGGAAAGGTTGTCAAGACAGTAAGATGATGGCTTTGAAAATAGGGTCTCAACTTCCGAGTGGCAGTGACAAGTGCTAGGGCCAATTTATCTAATTAGTTGTACCGGGTTTCTGTGCTAAGAGAGCTTTGATGACATAATAGATCGGGAATTAATTTCCTTTTTCCTCAAGTATGAGGACTACGCTGACGACGTGATCGGAGATAGCTAGGTAGACGTACAAGGTTTCCCAATCGTGCGGCTTCGAGAGCAATAATGGCGAAGTGAGGTAATTCTTGAGCTGCTGCAAGGCTTCCTCGCATTCATCTATCCAGATGAAGTCCTTGTTTTTCTTGAGGGTGTTAAAGAAGTGATGGAATCACTCGGAAGACCTAGAGATGAGCCGACTCAAGGCTACGACCCTTCCGGTTAATTTATGTACATCTTTTTTGGATCTTGGTGAAGGGATATTAACCACTGAGCAGATTTGTTCTGGGTTTGCCTCTATGCCTCGTTTAGTAACAATTTATCCCAAGAATTTAACTAATGCAACCCAAAAACACACTTTGTTGGGTTAAGTTTCATATTATACTCACAAAGTATTTCGAACGACTGCTTTAGATGATCGATGTGGTTTTCTGCATAGAGCGACTTGACGAGCATATCGTCGATGTAGACCTCCATTGATTTGCCGAGCAGATCTTGAAACATCTTGTTAACAAGACGTTGATAGGTTGCGCCCGCGTTTTTAGACCGAACGGTATAACCTTGTATGAAAATAATCCTTCTTTTGTTATGAATGATTTTTTCTCTTGGTCATTCGGATGCATTAGGATTTGATTATACTCTAAGAAAGAGTCCATAAAGCTGAGCAGTTCGTGTCCAGTTGTTACGTCTACCAGCGTGTTGATATGCGACAATGGAAATGAGTCCTTAGGGCATGCTTTATTTAGATCGGTGAAATCAATACAGACATGCCATTTCCTATTCTTTTTCCATACGATTACTACGTTAGCGAGCCATTCCGGGTATTGTACTTCGCGCACAGAACCTATGTTGATTAATTTTTGGATTTTTTCGTTGATAATCTAATTCCATTCGGAGGCGAACTTTCTCCTTTTTTGCTTGATTGGCGAGTGGTCCAGATCGACTAGTAGGCAGTGCACAACTACTTTTGGGTCTATTCCTGTCATATCTTTGTCGACCACACGAAACAATCGTGGTTTGCACTTAGAAAGGATACAATTTGGTTTCGTAATGTGTAGTTGAGATGAGTGCCAATTTGGACTTTATGTTCTGGGAAGTTCAAATTAATGGGGACTTCGTCGATCTCTTCCATTTTCGGCTCTTCTGTCTAGACTTGTTTGTGGCGATGCTCGTGTAATTTCTATAACTCCTGGACGCAAACCTTTGGCTTCATGGTAGTCTGGTAGCACTGGCGAGATTCGTATTGCTATCCGTACACTTCTTTGACTCCACATTTTGTTGGGAATCGAAGGATCTAATGGTAAGTGGACGGTACAGCTTCCATTCGATATATCCATAGTTGGCCCAAGATAACATTGTACGTGGACGGGCTATCAAGGATTAGGAATTTTGTGTACATGTTGACTCCTTATGGGTAAATTGGCAAAAAGGTATCCCCTATTGTGTTTCTAGATTCACCGTTGAACCTGGCCAAGTATATGCACCTTCTTGTGATGTCGCTTTCCTTGAGTCTCATTTCCCTGTATACATTTAAGAAAAGTACATTCGAGGAATTCCTTGTTGCCTACGAAAATCTACTTGGTGTGCGCCGTCGTGCGGGTCGTTATGGTAATTGGACTCGTCTGATCGAAAGTCTATTGTCTGCAAAATTCTAGGGTCATGGTGACCTGTTTTGTGGAAGTCTAATCTTGCTGCTCGGTGACTACTCCTTTTTGTTGCTGCGTATGATACACCGCTTACCTCAGAGCCACCGCTAATCACGTTGATTACTCAATCTGTCCTAAGAGGAACCAGTGGAGTGTCGTCCTTTGCCCCGTTCGGGGCTTTGTTTCTCGTGGCCCGACTACATTCCAATATGATTTCTTTGAGGTGTCCTTGTTTGAGGAGTTCAGCAACTTCCAAGCATAGTACATGATATTTTTCCGTTCGGTGGCTGTGGTCTTGATGAAACTTGCACCATTTCCTTGTATCTCTAACTCTGGGCGGGGATCTCATTTTTGGTGGCCATTTGACTATTTCTCCCTACCTTTCAATACTCCAACAAGTTCATTCAACTCGATGCTTAGGTTGTATTCAGGTAGCCTTGGCTTCTCATATGTTCGGTCCCTTCTTTCATACGGTTGCCTTGAATCTCTGATCTCTCATCTGTATTCTATTCTATGGCTTTTAGAAGAGTAAGGCTCATAAGTCAATTCAGACGTTCTTCAAGGTTGCCTAAGCACTCCGCTCTCATGCTTGTTCGAATAATTAAGTAACACCTGACCCGGCTTGATTGGAAGCCCCATCGAAATTCTGTATTCTTCATCTTTATCACACCTTATCTAAGTTCAGCCTTTGGCTAACACATCTTCAAAGTTCTTACATGGGAATTTAGTGAGCTCTTTACACAAGTCTGAGTCGTAGTGTAGTCTGTTTCTGAAAGTATTTATTATTGTTTATGTATTATTAGGGTTAGAAATAGATACATATTCTTTATTAAATCGAGTGATGTATTCTCTTAGGAACGCTTTGTTTCCTTTTTTGATGGTATTTAGGTACTATGAGTCCCACTTAGGTTTCCTGCTACTAGAAAACTATGTGATGAACATATCTATCAATTGGGCAAACGAGCAGATCGAATTGTTGGGTAGATTGGTGTATCACTGCAGGGCCAGAATAATGAGGCTTGAACCAAATCCTTTGCACATATGCGCTTCTCTTAGATCCTTGACGATGATTGTTGTAAACATACATTGCTTGTACTGTGCTATGTAATCTTTTGGATCAGAAGTTCTGCGTATAGCTTCATGTTGGGAAAACTAAACTTACAGGGCATCTTCACCAAAGCGTTGTTATCAATGAAGGGTGAATCTATGTACAAATTGATAGAGCTCTTCTTAATCGGTGTAGGCATTCTTGGAATCCTTAGGATCAAATCCTCCATCTCATTGAGTCAGAGCTACAGTTCTGCCTCAGATGTAGTCGAGTAGAGCGTAACACTTTAGGTGTTCAATTGGGTGGCATTTCCAGATGGATGTTGTGCATTCAATGCCGGTGCAGTTGGTTCTTCATGGATTGGATTAGGTTGATCAATGGTTGGATCATGCCCCAAACTGTTCACTTGAGTATTGGTAACTGTACCATCTGGGGTTTCAAGCAAGGGCATTTGTGGGACATTCGCTAAACTTGATCTGGTGTTGATATTGCAGGTTATGTGTGCGCATTTCATCATTTTTGCACTCCAATTGGTGGAGCCACTCGTTCATTTGGCTTAGCAAGGTTTACACCTGGGAGTCATGGTTTGGTGCTTCTAGAACGTCTATCATTCTCAAAGTTGATCCACTATTGGGTTTGGTTTAGGTCGATCGTCGGGGCCCCACGGTGGGTGCCAAATTATAGAGGATTAAATCTACAATTGAATTTTTAGGGCACCAGTAACTTGAAAACCAGCAAAAGATAAATCTGAGAGGGATAACCTTTACACCGAAGTGGTGCTAACTAAATTCATTTCGATGCTAAAGTCAATACTTAGTGTAAAAAATATGAATAAAATTATAATCAAATAGATCAATAATAAAAATATTTAGAATCGTTTATCAATTCAAGTCCAAATGTAAAGGACGTGTTGATTCATTTGGAACGAAAGATGGAGAAATGCGGTGATGATCGTCGGGGATAGGAAAGCGTGAATGATTGGAGTATGGTGGACTTATGGCAGCATATGAATAAAATTATAAGAATCAAGCAATTAGTCTGTAATGACTCAGACTTTGAGACATTTAAAATCATATAATACTTTGTTTAGGTTTTTGAAAAATCAGAGTAAATTTTTTTTTTGAAATACAAACTCATTTGTCTTGAAAACTGTTGGAAGAAAAACATAAGCAGGTCTAATTTGAGAAAGAGTTCATTAAAACTTATTTGAAAACATAGGTTGATCCTAATCTAAGTTTATAATCCAAGACGCTACTAACTTCGATACTTACTGTTTTATAAAAAGGGTAACTTCAATACATGAATGCGGAAATACATTTTCTAGACCGTATAGGATGATCAAAGGAATACGAGGATTTAGAGATAGATTCTGAATAGAAATTGCCTCCATAAATAATAATTACAAACCTTATGAACATAGAGAGAGAGCTTTCATAACTTATAACAAAGTTCAAACTAAAAGTTTGAATATAGAAAACATAGAAGAGGCAAATGACTTAAAACTTGGGCATACTAAAACGGAAGAACTTGCGCAGTGGTTGATCCCATTCCCACCTTCAAAGAACTGGCCACAATCCCAACATCTCACCAAACGTAGAATACGTACTTGCCGTTGTACCTACAATACAAATGTAAGTCTTGAGCCTAAATTTTGCAAGTAGATACATAATCTTACAAATGGGGTGTAATACATTCAATAAGCACATATAATACACTTATAACAGATATTCATAATTAGATGATGGAATGAATATGCAGATGCCTATTGAATGTAGACGTCTGATCCATATTAAGCTTATAGTAGTCTAGACTCATTTAGTGATGTTATCTAGACTCGAGCCCAAGTGTACGTACCAGGTGCGTAGGTACCAGAGTGTGTCGGTGGAGCTACCTAGATCCAACACAAGTTCAGCACCCATCACATTCAGTTTATCATAAAGTGAGAAGGTTTAGGTATCATCTAAGACCATAAATTGCCATCTAGCATGGAAGAATGTGGGTTCGACACTTACCTAATCAAATTATCCATTGTAACATTTTTACTATTAACTTATTCATCTTTTGTAACACTTAGTACCATGAATAAGTTATCTCTTGTAATTCTTATACCACTATTATAGTCATCCCTTGTAATACTTGTATCATAAACAATTTTGTCTCCTTATATACTTATCAGATTATACAATTCAGTGCAATATAATCTTATTTACGAGACTCTTCTAACAATTATTTAGATGTGAGACAATTGTCCTAGGTATGCATGTGTATTAAAATGATCAAACATGCATAGCAATGTCATATAGTGCATGTACTAAACAAACATTGCAACATATTTTAGTTAAACAGGTATCACAGTACAACAATACAAATAACAATATAGCAATTAACACTAAGCATTACAGCAACTACTCATTAAACATATTGCACATAGTTGATCATTGAAAATGTGTTTTATTCCATGTTGTAGGTGAGATCTGTACTTACCTATTTGAAATGCCCTCTGAAATCGGATCCAAAAGGATCTTAATCCTATAAGCATAAATATCAACTTATTAAAATCCTCGTACGGAATAAAAATTCAGAAAAGATTTTGCATGGACAACTTGTTTGCGATAAACAACGCCTATAAATACATATTTCTATCATGTTGGAAACTTACTTGTAAATTAAAGGTCTTATAAATACTTAGTCTTCTAAGGACACTTTAGATCCTAATACTTGACTTTCTAAACTTGAGAGCCATTCCAATTTGACTTAGGACTTAGAATTTGATTACTACCACTTGCACTCACACTTACAAAAATCACTTTACTAATTTATTTTAAACCTCATTGGACCTTTACTAAACAATTTGGTCAAAACTCTTTTCATTTAAAACCAAGTTAGGTAAAACGATTTTTGATAGGTTCCTAAGACTCTAAAGTTTGTTTCATTAAAAATTTAGCTTACATATCAACTTTTAGATTATAAAACCAAAAATCCTTTTTGACAAAAGACTTGGAGAGTTTTGAGGCATTGATTTCAAATCAAAGGTTCATAGTGAATTCTTAACCTATTGGGTTCAAACCACTTGCAAAAGCTCACATACAACCTTAATTTACTCTGTAACCAAATTAAAAACTCAATTGGACCCAAAGGAAATAGAACCAAAACAGGGGCTGGACTCCTCTAACTTTTCAGTTTACAATACTATTTAAAAAGTCTATTAAACTTATAATTCACCCTCTAAAATTTCCATCAAATTATGATCTTTTAGGTAAAACCTTAAATTAGGGTCTTATGGCTTTGTATGAGAGGAAAGACCTCAAATTTGTAGACTTATAAACTTTAAAACTCAATTTCCTAAAACAAGGCTGAAAATGCTTCCTGATGAACAAACAGATTGTAAGGCCCTTTAACTCAGAATTCCTTTGATCATTTGCTCAAATTTTACCATGATAAATTAGACACATAGATATTTCCAAAAATCTATTATATGTAAAAATCGGAGTTGTAAAACCCCATGAACACATGCAGGCAAATTGGGTTACTGGAACTGTCTAGAAATGGGTTTGCCTGTTGGAAATTCAATTTTCATATAACTAATCTTGCATGAAAACTTACAATTCAATTCATATAGACATTAATTCACATATTTCATAAGGATTCTAACAATTTTAGAATAGGGGATCACCTAAAGAATCCATTTTGGGGAACGCTTGAAGTTGGGTTCAACCAAAATCTCTTTGATTGCTTGAAGGTTGTTCATTGCATGTTCATCACAAGAACATAAGCTATAATCCAAAAATTCATGGAAAACAACAAGGAAAGTTTGATAATCTATAACCTTAGGAAGATGAAAAAGGGACTTGATGATACTTGATAGAATTAGAGCTAGAAAGAGCAAAGAACATAAGTGTTCTTGATTGATGAGTTTCTTCTTGGGTGATCGAGGAAATCCTTCCATGTTCATTAAGTGGAAGAGATTTAAAATTTGTATAAATTTCATAATTTATAAGAATTTAACATGGTTCTTCCTTACCTTAATAAAGCTTCTCATTTGATTCCAAGATTTTGATGGAATTGGTTCATAGAAGCAAAAATAAGTTGGGATGTTCTTGAGGGTTTCTGGTTGGCAAGAAGAGAGAAAGAAGAGTGTGGAATAAGCTCTCAACAACAAGCTCTAACTATCTCTAACATGGCCTATATGTAAGGGTTTTAAGCTTGATTAATTAAGCTAATTATGGCTCTCATTGGTTGACTTAAGTCGGTGGTGAGCCCAGAAGATGACACCTAGCTTTCCACTATAAGTTCCACAATATTCTCAAGTTGGCTGGTCAAGAGAGGATGATAGTCCCACTTGTTAAAAGGGAACCCCGAGATTTGGCTTGAAGGAAAGGCTTCCTAGGGCTTGTGACTTGTGTTATGGTCTCGAAGGGGTCTATGGGTTGGAAGGCATTTAAGCCTACCCCATAAGGGGTCGAGTGTTGCTTAGTCTGGGGTGGTTATTTTGGTGACTTGTCATGGCCAGATGGCTCCTCATGAGGCCAGGAGGGTCTCTCATCCGAGAAACATAAGGCCTATCCTAGAAGGATGCTAGTCTAAGTATGTGCTTCCGGGAGGCTCATTATGTTCCAGGAGATAATATGGTTGCCGGGAGGGCCACATGGCGGTCCAAAAAGGTCTTCGGGTGAAAGGGGTAATAAACTAGCCAAAAGGAAGACCTGAGCCGGCTGGAAGGGTAGTTTGGTTGGAAGGTATAATCTATCCAGGTGCATGGTGCCTAGCCGAGTGAGGCATTTTGGCTGGAAAGGTTATCTGAGCCGTGTGTTGCATCTGGATTGTTGGTATCGGGCAAGAGGCTTGCATGTAGCTATCTGGGTAGCTTGTGCACATAGTCTGTCCAGAAGCTTGCTCAAGAGCTTGCCCGAGAAGCTTGCGCGTCTGGCTTATCCAAAGGCTCAATGTTCGATCACCTGGATGGCTTGGTTTGGACTGCTCGAATGCTTGTTCCGCTCAAACGGTTTGCACGCACATGATTCATCCATAATGTTGGTTCGTGCGACAGGGTGCCTTATCCAAAAGGATGTGCAATAGATGAGCCGAATAAAGCTCGAGTATTCTAATAGGCTTGCGTAAACCAAGTGGTTTAGTCTGTACGGTAGGCCGTTTGAGTGCTAGCCTAAGTGGCTCGTGCATGAAATCCACATGGTATTATTCCCACATGGATTTACGTTTGGCTTGATAGCTCATGTTCCATCTGGAATGGTCTCGGCAAGGAGGCTTCCCTATGTGTCATCCGGAAGGTTGCTAGGAGTAGATGTGTGGCACGCACACTAATTATTTGCAAGGTGCCCATTTAAGTGGCTAGAGTGGCCCATGTAGTCTATCACTGGACCTGGCCGAGCAAGCTAAGTATCAATTCAAGTGTGGCCTGGTCCAAATGGCTTGATGGCCGAGTGGAGTGTGGTCTTGGCCAAAGGGCCATGGCTAGGACCTACTAATTCTAGGGATAATTACATTTTGGTATCCTTAATTTTGATGAGATTACGAAAACTACCCCAGGTTTTGAAAATTTTCAAATTGGGCCTTTAGTTTGCATAAATGATATTATAATACCCTGAGCTCACCCATTTTCCTAAAAATACCAAAACTACCATTTCTTTTTTTTTTTCCCTTTTCCTTTTTCTTTTTCTTATTTTCTTTTCTTTGTTCTTCCCTTTTCTTCCCTTCCCCCTTTCGGCGAAGACCTGCAACCTAACCGCCACGAGCTGCGACCCAGCCCTACCACCCACTGTGACCCATCCCAAATCCTACAAAATATCCTTAATAATCCAAGCAAATATCCA
>WUAT03272705.1:0-18134 GCA_010015005.3 Ulmus americana | reverse complement strand
ACATGATGTCGACTGCCATACAGGTTTTAAGAAAATTTAGGTGAGACCAATTCCATTAGATTCCTAAGATATTAGAGTTCTTATCCTCAAAAGTTTAGCTTAAGACTTGGCCTATAGTCCCTAAATCAAATTTTTGTTTAACCTAGTTCATTTTAGGATTTTAGTAGTTTACATACCTGACTTAGTTTTAGTATAACTCTTCCAATTTTAAACCAATAAAGTTAAAACCAATTGGAATAGCTCCATGAAATATTGAAGTTTATCCTATAAAATGTTTCGTTCAAAACTCACGTTTTTACTTGGTGAATAGAGGTAAAAACAGAGGGTAAAATACACAATAGTTTTCCAGCTTATATTAACTTTGGAATTCCAAATTAGTCCATAATAAATTCATTAAAGTTGTTTGTAAATTATCCTTAATAAATTTTAGACCCTTTATTACACATTTAAACTTTTTCATGTTAAGGAAAACTTCATATTTGCTCAATTTAGAAATCGAAACTCAATTTTACGATATGGAGCCGAAATTGATTTTCTTATTGAACAACTAGACTTTAAGGCCTTATTACTAAAACTCCACTAAAGAATTTTCTTTCAATTTTTATTATGTTAAATTATACATATAGATATTTCCAACAAGATAAAATAAGCCGAATTTAGAGTTTAAATAATCCCTCAAATATGATGTACAAAATTGGTTCCTGAAGCTGTCCAAAAGCAGACAGGCACATGCAAATCAATCAAAATCCAACCGATTTCATACATGGAAACCAATGTTTCAAATCCAAATCCTAGATATCACATGCAAGAACACATATAAGCATGTGCATCATGAAATTACCAAAAAGTAGGAGAAGAAAAGTCTTATTCTTCCAAACTCACAATCGGTTGCTTGCTATTCAAAGATTTACCTAGGAACAATCCATTTTTAGAGTGTTAAACCAAGAAAAATCCTTAATTTCTTAAAGATTCAATGCAATACAAGCCTTACCTAGGCTGTGGTAGGCTTGGACATGATTCCTCTTGAAGAACAAGGGTAGGAGATGAGTTTTCCTTGGCTTGGGATTGCTGGCCGTTTGGGAGAAGGATTGTAGAGTTGTAGAGAAGTTTGGGTGTGAAACCCTTTCTTCTTTAGCTCTCACCCTATATATAGGCCTTGGTAATTCTTGTTTAAACCTTAACCTCACTTCTCATTGGTTATTATGGACGTAGTGGGAGAAAAAACCAAATCCATCCCCAATGGTGATTGGTTGCATGGTTGGCAATGGGTTAAGAGCTTGACAAGTGGATTTCCACTTGTTTTCCCTACTAATGCAGCTCCATCTTTGGCCATGCAAGTATTTATGGCCTTGGTAAAGTGTCCTGGCCGATCACATAAGGTTTCAAGCCATTTTCTAGCCGAATGATTGGAGAAAACAAAGTTTTGTCAATATTTGTGCCTGGCCGAACAGTCTATTCGGCAAGCAACTTTGGGTCCAAATTATGGAAAATTGGCTTGGTCATTTGGGCTGAAATTTTGCCACAATATAGCCATGAATATGTAAAACACCGATTGGGCAAGAGTGAAGGCTAAAAATGTCATTTTGATTGAGTTTGATTGGGGCCAAGTTGGCTACTCAGTAAGCCGAACACGCCATCCGGGCAGTCTGTCCAAACCATGAGATTGCAAGCCCAATTTGGGAGAATTGGCTTAGTCATTTGACCTAAAATTGTTCCACAATATACATCAAGAAGTGTAGAACAAGGTAGGAGGTGGCTGAATTTCCAAAAATTCTCGAATAGAAATTTGGCTCGGGATACAAAATAAGTGTTCGGGCATACATGTGGGCAGAGTGGCCGAGGCGTGCTGGGCCTCCAAGTGTGCAGGGCGCGCGGGTGGTGTAGTGCGCGGGCTGGTACGGGGTGCGTTGGCTTGCCTAGCTGCTTGGCCAAGCCAGCCCATGGCTAGGCAACCCCTTAGCACCATTATTATTATTTTTTTAATTCTAATTATTTTCAAAGTTAAAAATATTTATTTTTGGTATTAAAATTACTTTAAATTTTTAAAATTTAACCCTTAAATTGTGCTTTTTAATTTCTTTAAACATTTTACTAAAGTACTCTGAAATTTTGAATCGAAACGATTCGAGTTTTTTGATTCTATTTGTTCAACTATTTATTAATTTAATAATTTGAATAATTTGAAAACGAATTTAATTCCTTTATAAATTGTTACAATATTACACATAAATTTTATAGTGAAATTAATGCTATCGGGGTTTGTAATAGTGGAGCTTTACTGGGGTTTCACATAGGAAAAATAAAATGATGGATCATATTATAACCAATTTGGTTTCCAATAGAGAAATTCAAGAGGCAAGAAGCAGTTCAAAAGGCTTAACCTTGACTATATGGCATCATCAATTTTGACAAGAAAAGAAGACCGTTGATCTATCGTCGCAACAACATGATCAAAAGCATTAACAAAAAACATCATATAATAATATGGTCAAGGATTCTCACAGGAAGGAATAAACAAAAATAGCCTAACATAAATGGAAGACTGTTTACCCTAAGTGTTCTCATTAGCACAACCTATCACATACTAAACTAAAATAAACATAGGCGGTTTAATATACCTAGTGGGAGCTACAGATTTAAGGGCCAAAACTCAGAAATCTTCAAGGAACTGACGAAAACTAACAAGTTATAGGATATTGGTGCAAACTTAGTAATGAATTAAAACATATGCAGTTATTTCAAATGGAACTACCATTGTCCGAAACTAACAAAATATAATGAAACTAACACAAAATAGAAAGTACCGCAGAGGAAGCAATAGGTTCCAAGTGAGTCATTGGTTTTCCAACATATTTCAGTCTTCTTGAAATACAAATCCTATTTGAAAACCTTCTCCGCTTGCATGAATCATAAGGGAAAACTCAAAACATTAGAATGGACATTAAACATCATATGAAAATAGAAATATTAGACAACAGATGCTCACGAATGTCTATAAACAGGAGAATTAAACATTTGTGTGAGCAAACCGAAGATTAAAAACTTTATTTACCTCATAACAGATTCTCCCAATAGTGGAGAAAGTTTCGACAGGATATAAACCCATCACATAATAAACCAAAATAAACAGAGACTGTATAATATACCTAGTGAGAGCTGAAGATTCAAGGGAAAAAACTCAGAAATCTACGAAGAATGGACTGGTCGGGCAAGTAATTGCCTTCGATGGATTTGAGGTCCGTGTTTGGGAGTTTCAACTCCACATAATCGACCACCAAGCTCAAATTGTCATCGGCCACTATGGATTGCAGCAACAAATGAAACCTAAATTTGACAATTATTTCTTGAATGGATGGAACCAGAGATGAACCCCAAGTGAGCAAGAGAGATGATCACCAATATAGATACGCTCTCTCTTCTTCCTTGCCGGATTTGGAGATTTGGAGAACCAAATATTGAGACTTTGGAGATCTCTACTTCTATTCTTCCCCAAATGTTCTTTTAATTTTTCCTCAATGATTTTTTTTTGTTGTCATTTTTCATCTTTATTTTTATGTGCCTTAATTTCTTCTTGTTTTGTTTTATTTCTGAAGGCGTTATTAACTTATTGGAAGTGGGAATAAAAATTTGGGAGAGCGCGCTTTTACTTTCCGTAAAAATTCAATCTTTTCTCTTTTCTCAAACATTTACAGTAACACTTTTAGCCTATTATATTAGGCCTTATTTGGTGTAGTATCAGGATTGTTTGAGACTCTTCCCTCGTCTCACATCTTAGTAATGGTCCAAAAAATGATTTCTTGAATTACAACCCCTCTAGCAATATATACCTCGTAGCTCTCAACCTCCATTTTCTTGCTTGATTTTTATCCTCCAATAACTTGGAATCTTTTAGGTCGTCTACAATTGGGTTCATCAAGTTATCCTTCAAAACTCCAGATTCTACCTCTTCTTTGACATCCACCATAATAACATCCGCCGAACAATTTTACGGAGTAATCAACCTTTTTTTTCTTCTCATATTCCCCATATGCTACACCCTAGGCTAATCCATCGGCTCTAGTGTTAAGCTCTCTCTTTATTACTTGAATATCTATCATTCGGAAACATTTTTTTAACTCATATATCTTCTCACAATAAGTGTTCATTCTTTTATCCTTCATTTTAAAGTTTCCATATACATACCTTGAGATTAGTTCTGAGTTTAAAAAGTCCTTCAAATTTTGCACTCCCATCTTCAATGTTAATTCCAGGCCATACAGTAATTGTTCGTATTCCGATTCATTATTGGTCATCTATCTTTTCTAGCCAAAAAGCTTCTTCAATGATAACTCTACAGGATGACTCTAATACAACCCCAATTCTGGCATCTTCTCTATTCGACGCTCCATCTGAGTTAAGGATCCATCTCACTCCTTCCTCCGGCAACACCATCAACTCTTTTCCAAAGGATCAAAGGATTGAATTTCGACAAGATAATCTACTATTACTGGCCCCTTAGTTGTTCTTGGAATATATTTGATGTCATAGATTTCCAACTCAATTGTCCATTTTGTTAGCCGTCTCGACAGATCAGGCTTCAATAAAAATTTTCAAATTGGAAAGTTCGTCAATACTGTAATCAGGTGGGATTCAAAGTAATGCCGGAGCTTCTTCTTTGTCGTAACTAGAGCAAGAACCATCTTTTTCTAAGCTACTATAACTCATTTCAGCATCAAGTAGCATCTTGCTTGTGTAAAATACTGGTTTATGTTTCTTGTTTTCTTCCGTTACAAGCACATCACTCACTGCCACCACCAAAACTGCCAAGTACAAGAATAACTCTTCTTCATCTTCCAGTGCAGATAAAATTGGAGCTAAACTAAGGTACTTCTTCAATTCTTTGAATGATTTACTATGTTCTTCACCCCATTCCAAAGATGTAGATTTCTTTATGCTCTAAAAGAATGGTTTGCATCGATTAGACATCTTTGAAATAAACCTTCCCAAAGTAGCAATCTTTTCGGCCAAGCTTTGTACATCCCAGATGGTTTTTAGCTCTTCCACCTCTGACAATGTTTTTTATCTGCATTGGATTTGGCTCAATTCCTCTTTTGCTCACGATGTGGCCTAGAAATTGTCCAGAGGATACCCCAAATACACATTTAAGAGGATTCAACTTCATTCTGAACCTTTGAAAGATTTCGAGGATTTCTTCTATATATTCAATATGGTTTTTGGATTTCTTACTTTTGATCACCATATCATCAATGTAAGCTTCAACCTTCACTCCTAATAACTTGGCAAACATTCGATTGGTAAGTCGCTGATATGTTGCTCTAGCATTCTTCAGTCCGAAGGGCATGACGTTATAGCAATACAATCCTCTTTCGGTGATGAATGAAGTATGGACTCTATTGCTTTCGTTCATCCTAATCTGATTATATCTGGAGTATGCATCAAGAAAACTCATTCTTTCATAACAGCAATTGCATCCACCAATTGATCTATCTTTGGTAGCAGATAGCTATCCTTCAGGCAGGCTTTATTCAGATTGGTGAAGTCTATACACACTCTCCATTTATCATTCTTCTTCTTGACAACTACAACATTAGACAACCATCTAAGATACTGACATGGTTCGATCGCATTTATCTCCAGGAGCCTGTCTACTTCATCGCTTATCACTTTGTTCTTTTCCGGAGAAAATCTTCATTGCTTTTGCCTTACCAGAGGATATGTTGGATCTATATTCAAACAGTGCTTCACTTCCTTCAAATCTACTCTTGGAATGTCTTTATGCGACCAAGCAAAAATATCCTTATTACTCTTCAAACACTCTAACAACTCCTCTCTCTCCTTATTTGATAATAGGGCTCCTACCATCACTTTTTTTTTCTAGATCATCAGGATCAATGTTAACTTTGACAAGTTCCTCCACTATATTCTTTGGAGCATCCACCTCTTCTTCGATTTGCTTTAGGTACACTAAAAGGAAACCCTTTGATTTCTATTTGTTGCTCCCATCCTCCGAAATTTCTTTTTCTACATCCTTCGCTTTATCAAACTTTTCGATTTGATTCTTTGTCATCTTCCAGACTCCTCCTTGCTTCTCCTAATGACTTTCCACGCTGTAACACCTTCTACTTTGGGACTAATCTCCTTTGATATCAATCGTGTACAGCTCATCTGAAGATTGACACCTCATCACTTGATGCAGAGTTAACACTACTCCCTTGACAGCATGGATCCACTCTCTTCCCATAATTATGTTCATTGCTGAATGAGTATCTACCACCAAAAACTTCACCTCTAGCACTCGGTCAGCCGTATAGACTGGCAATGCTACTACTCTGAGGAGTTTTACTTTCACTCCATTGAATGCATAGAGAGAGGTTCTGATTGGCCAAATCATTTCCTTATCAATCTCCATCCTTTGGAAGGCTTCCCAAAAGAGGATGTCTAAACTACTTCTTCCGTCAACCAAAGCCCTAGAAACCATAGCATTTCAAATTCAAAGGTTGATAATCAATTAGTCTAAATGAGGCATCTTTATTGTCTCCAAATCTTGATCTGAGAAGATGATTGGCACAGTTCCTTGATAAAACCTTCCTCCTGAGATGGTGTTGACATATCCTTTTAGAGCCATTTTTCTAGAGACTTCTTTTAGATCTTCTACTCTCGAAATCTTCATCCTTTCCCCGTTTCTCATCCTTCTCTCAATGAACGAATAAAAATATCCTTAAGCCTTGTCCTAAGCTCTCTATCCTTCGATGTTCATGCCTTCCCAGCTTCATTTACTTGTCTATTCAAGCCTTGGCTCTTCCATGGTTGAGGTGCCCCGGCCTTCATTGGGATTTTAATTTTCACGTACTTTTGTAATTCTTCTCTTCTTATCATGGCCTTAAGTTGGAAATACAAGCTTTTGTAAGTAGACAAAGTATGCACATAATCTTCATGGAAAATGCAATATGGGCGTCGATCTTTTAAATGCCTGAAATATTGTAGGGCTTCGGAGTGCAGAAGATATTCTGATCCTTCAGTTTCACATAAATTTTCTATTATGGCATAGTAAAGGTGTAGTCAAATCGTTTTTCCTTTCATCTCGTTGAACGATTGCATTGGTAGTCATTCGTTTGATGCTTTGCTGGTCGTTTTCTTTGTTCAGGTCTTCCTCGAGGCTTTTGCCTTTCCTCCAGCTTTCTTCTTGCTTCGAAATGCTTTGAGGGCTCACTCACAGCATTGTTATGGGCCATTGCTATCGCTTCATTCTTTGCCATTTTTTGTCTGCTCTCTTCCACCTGGAAGATTCCTTCTGCCTTGGCTCTAACCTCATTCATATCCTCCAGGGGAGTCTCAATGAACCTTTCTCAAATCAAAGATCCATTAACCAATCCCTAAACAAAGAAGTTTGCCGCTTGCCTTAAGTCCAAATCATGGATCTGTTCTACAACTTCAATAAATCTGAAAAGGAATCGCCTGGTTGACTCATCGTACCAATGCTCCAGGTACAAGTTCGCCATTGTCTTTCTCTCAGCACAGTTATTCTGGTATTGTTCTAGGAATATTCTTCCCAATTGTTCAAACTTCTCACTGAACTTTTGGGGAGTTGACCAAACTAGCTTAGAGCTCTTCCAATGAAAGTGATTGAAAAGAGTTTGTAGATCAAATCCTTCAGTTATCTTCTCCAGAGAGATTATTTGCTTAAACTGCAGAAGATGAGCAATCGGATGAGTTTTCCCATCGATTTTTTCCAAGTCTGGCAAGTTGAATTCCCTGGGCTTGACTTCTTGGATTATCCATGAAGTAAATGCCAACTTGGAAATCCCTCTCATTGCCTATAAAGCTTTGTCCGTCAGGCTGTTCATCGGAACTCTTCTGATTCTCTTTGCTACTTCTTCAATAAGCATCTTGCTTAGTTCTTCCAATCTGAATGTCTTTCTCTTCTCCTCTATCTTCGGATGATTCTTCTCTATTTGAGGTAGAGTTCTTCTACTATTGATAGTCTTTGAACTTGACTCCGTAGAATTTTTCAAAAATTTAGTCTCATCTCTGTTGAATTTGTGTTTCTTGCCCTTCTCAGTCTTTTTTCCTTTTTCAGTGATAGTGTTTTCGCGTCGTATGATTTCTATCTTGTCTTTCTTATTGGTTTTTTCTTTTAGCATGTCATTCTCCTTCTTCAAATTTTCAAGCTTCTCCTCGAACATCTTCTTCATTTCCGCCATCATTCATGTAGTTGCATTGTTCTTCTCTTCGTATCCTTGGACAGTTTTCATCAACTGTTCCATTTGCGTGGCCATCACATTGTTCGACTCGCCTTGGTTATTATCAGTTTGGCTTAGAGAAACTTGAGTGTTTGTTGATCCTTTTTCCAGTACCATTTTCTCAACAATCTGTCGAGTATATTAAAGCAAAATATCATAAGGTGGTCTCCAAAATTGAATGCTTCAAAAAGAACAGAGATTTTTGATCAAATCAAAATCTAAAAATCTTGACAAATATAACTTGCAAAGAAAATTAGGAAGATTTTATTGTGAAATTCTGCTTGTTTGGTTGCTGTCACTGG
Organism: Ulmus americana; assembly: GCA_010015005.3. NCBI lineage: Eukaryota > Viridiplantae > Streptophyta > Magnoliopsida > Rosales > Ulmaceae > Ulmus > Ulmus americana. Next base: position 9,592 of record WUAT03272705.1, on the reverse strand, counting down.
CTTCTTGTATCATTTCCCACAGACAATGCCAATTGTATGCTTAGAAATATCAGGACAAACAATAAATCCTCCCTAAGTCTTATTCCAAGCAATCAAGTATAATCATACAAGAATGAGGAAATCTCTCTATAAATCATAAGATTCACTCCACTGTATGAAAGGAAAGTTGAGAGAAATAGACTTCTAACTCAACTTTTAGAATCAGGAACAAATGAAAAGTCCCCTCTAAAATTACAAGGATTCGATATTTATAGACAAATTAAAACTAAGTCTGATCCTTCGAAATAACAAATGCTCCATCAGCCCATCCTCTACTTAGCCTTCCTTCAGATGAGCTTCCTTCGCTAAGTCTTTCTTTGGAAGAATATTTATCCTTCGGTAGCTTGCTTTCCTTTGGCACCTCAAACTTGCCTCTAACTCTTTCTCAACCAATCAGATGCTTCCATGTGGGGAAATCCATAATTTCCCCACCCCACTTTAAGACATGTTTCTCATTCTTTCTTAATACAACGGGTTTGAAATAGAGAGTTCTCAACATTGACTTATCATCAATACACAAGGACGTTAGAATTTCCACTATGATTCTCGATGTTGAAACAAGCAAGGTAGTTATCAAGAATTTTTGTTCCCATATTGCGGTAAATTTGATATGTGGATGAAATGAGAGAATGTAAGAATTAAAATAATTTAATTTATCATAAAGTGATTTACATAAAAAATTTAGAACTGTTGTTATTTATTTATTTATTTTTGCATATAAATAAAATTATTTATGAGAAAAATTTGTAATTGCTCATTTATTTTTAATAATGGAAATATATCATGACATTTAATCAATTTAACTATCAAACTTTTACGGGACTATCTGTTTAGAATTTGTAAAATGAGGATTATTGATTCTATATTTTTTAATAATTGAATGAATCTTAAATCTCATTTATTTAGGATTCGAAATTTTTTGTATGAATTAAGAATCATCGATTGTTTTCTATTTTTAAATTCAAAGATCTTCAAAACAAATTGTCATTTTTTTTTAATTGTTGACATATCATCATTAGTTAAGTTGTTTTCATCCTCCATCATCTTTGGATATTTAACAAATAATAATTAAGCATTCAACAATCGTAAAACTAAAAGAATTTATTCTAAAGCATTTGTTGATGTGGGAATGGGTGAGAGATTTAAAGATGGACAAAACTTAAAACATTCAAAAGTTCATGGCCTTTTGCAAAGTGGGGAGTTGACCTCATCACACCCCTTCATATTACACAAGAGCAACTTAAATATGTTGTAGACATGATTGACTACTACACTAAATGGGTAAAGGAAGAACTGTTAGCCAAAATCATAGAACATAATTTCACTAATTCATCTGGAAGAACATCATCTACTGTTTCGGGATACCTTGCAAATTGGTATCCAACCAAGGTACTCGGCTCAAAAAGGAAAGGCTCCATGAAATCTGTAATGACCTAGGCATCAAACAATTTTTCCATTTTTTGACTAACCCCAAGAATAATGGTTAGGTTAAGGCTACCAAAAACTTAAGTAGAGCTTGAAGAAAAAGTTGGAGAAATCTAAAAGAGCCTGGGTGGATAAACAACCAATGGTTCTTTGTTCCTTGCATATGGAGTTGACGCAGTTGTTCTAGTAGAGATCGGGATCCCTACTTTCAAAGTTGAGAATTTTAATGATGAAGTCAACACTATTCAACTCACTTTAACGACTGATCTCTTGGAAGAGTGTCGTGAGTTGGCTCAAATTTGGGATGCAGGTCTCCAACAAACTGTGGCCAGGCACTACAATAGTAAAATAAAGATACGACACTTTGCTAAGGAAGACCTCGTCCTATGCAGGGTGTTTCTTAACACCAACGAGAAAGGAGTAGGAGTTCTAGGAACTAACTAGGAAGGTCATTACCGTGTCCGCGCCGTCCTCTATCTAGACACTTATGAGTTGGAGACACTTGAGGGTAGACCACTCTCCAACCCCTGGAACAAGGAGCATCACCAAAAATATTATCAATAAATTGAGTTTAGTTTTCTTGTTATTTCCCTTTACAATTGATTTTGAATAAGCAATGTACAATTGTCAAGTTAATGAATAAAAGGATTTTTCAATTCTTCTATTTGTTTGTACTTTTTTAAAAAAAAAAATTTGAAAGGTTCACTAACCTAATACCGCTAACTAATGGCAAATAGTACTTCTATCTCTTATTCAATGCATACTCGGTAGGATAGCTTCAAGTCTTAGAAACTTCGATAAGTTTCCAATACTTCGGGGGGCAACATACCCTACCTAGTTATGCCGTGATGAGTTAAATCTTTGAATATTTTTCTTCATCTATTCAATTTCACCTCTGAGCTAATCATGGATAAAACAACGATTGTTCTTAACCATTGATGTGGATATCCAAATTCAAATTTAGTTTTTCATGATTAGGATAGTATGTTATGATTTGAGGATGTGTTATGGTTGGAACATTCGACCTCAAAAGGGAACACACCCAGTCAAAAACAACTAAGTTTTACCCCTAGAATCAGGATTCACTAAATCCACCTAGTCTTTCTTAAGACAACCAAAGTCCTACAGTTGGGACTGAAGTTCTACGCTTAGAACTAGTAGCTCATTATAGCTGCAAAAATTCTAAGCTATAAGCTAGATAGAGTATAAATAACGCAGTTAAAATAGCTAGGTTTCAAGGCCTCACTTGATATCTGATCTTTTTGGAAAATCATTTAAGAAGGGAACAATCACTACAAGAAAAATAGGATACCATAATGTCTAATTATAACCAATTTTAAAAAATGTTATGTAAAATAAATAAACAAAAGGCGGGTCCTTTATTTGTTTTACAGATTGGCGGGTCTTTTAATTAATTCCCGCTATTAACTCATTGATATTGTAAGTTTAGGTTTCTCTTGAAAAGCTTCCTGTCACAAGTCTCTGCTGTCCATGGCCCTAAATTCCCAAGCCTCTGCTCTCCATAGCCCTAAATTGCTGAGGTAAAAATTTCATAAATTCGCTTCTCTCTTTTCCCAATTCATTTTTTCTGAAGAATTTGGTTTAAGAATTCCAAATTCCTTTGATTTCTTTCTCCCCTTTCTCGTTGAATTTAAGAATTTGTTTTTCTTACCCATCTGCGTCTCCGTTTCCATTGAAATTCTATCAGCGAAATCTGGCTGGTCTTGGGTCTAAGAAATAGAACCAGAGATAAAGAGATTAGTCTAGACGACTTGTTCTTTGGTGTTCCTCTCTGACTCAGTGTTCATTTTGCCTAAATTTTAGGTGCTCTAGTTGCACTCACGAGTCTGATCTCCGCTGTCCGGCCATCATTGACGAGGCTATAGGCTTCTTCAAGAACATCGGTGTCGATTTCACATTCCATAGTTGTAAACTGGTAATTAGCTCTCTTAATTGCAAAACTAACTATTTTATTATATAATTTCTCATTTCATTTGTGGTTTTGATGATTTTTTGTCAGTTGTTGATAGTGGGGATGGAGGTGCCCAGAGAAATTAGCGACTCATTGTTCAACCGGAAATCCACTCATAGGGGGCTTTAGCAGGAGGCCACCCATATCGCTACTGATATTCCTGATTGCAAAGGGTTTCATCTAATATTTATTTTAATTAATATTATTTAAATTTCACTTTATTTTTAAATTTAATTGATTTCTAATCTTTTCCATCAGCCCATCATCCAAACATTAATTCGGTTGTGATGCTACTGAAACAAGGTTAACAATCATTTAGCATATATGGGCATATATATAGCAAGTGATTTATATGACGTTTGTTTGTTATTTATTATCTTTAAATATAATGAGTTCTGTATGATTATTTGGAATTAAAGAATTAAACATTGAGCGAAATGTGCAGGTGACTATAGCCATATGCATTATTAGAATAGGCTTAGAAAGTATGTTGATTGAGTTAATCAAATTGGTTGGTGGCTTGCAGATGGCTGTGACAACATACGTCACATAACTTCCTGCTTCTCAAAGTTATACAAATGGTTATTATCTGAAATTCCTATATATTTACTAAAGACTTTAAGTGACCCAATTTTCTTCTTTTCTTTTATTTTTACATGTTTTAACATGTATATATAATAAGTGTTTCCAGGTAAAGTAAAGGTCTCTTTAGTTTGGAATGTAAGGAATGAAAAGTCACCAAATTCAGAAAAACTGCATGCCTTGGTCAATTTGAGCTATTTTCTTTCTTGGTAATTTTCTTATAGAAATGGGTTTGTCTCTTTATTTCTAGTATTTTATAATGGTTTGCAGTTTTTGTAGAGAAAGGGTGGGCAGTGGAGCAATGTTCATTTGTGTCACTTTATATATTGACTAACTTTCAGGCATCAATTAATAATGTAAGACCAAAGGTTATTTGTACTCAGAAATAAATTTCACAAAACTGTTATGATTTTTTGTTTTATTTATGTTCTTTATGAATTATGATAATAGTAAGCAAACAATGCTAAAATTTATATGAACAAGATTATGCGAAAATTATTTACATGTTAATATCCCCTTTGGAATTGGCAGTGGCTACAAACATGCTAGCTTGTTAGAGGGTTGATTGAAGTCCAATAATGGAATTTTTCCCCTTGGCATTTTCTTCAAAAATTTTGTTTTAGGAAAATCATTTTAGTTTAGTTTTGCAATGTTCTGGCTTTAGAATTTGCTCTAATCTCAGTACAACATTCTTATGTATGTCACATCATTTATGAGTTTTTTATTTTATTTTTTATTGGCATTATTTATGAGTTTTTCTTCATTCAGGTGTCAAATAGTTTACTAAAATATTTTATTTATTATTAACATTAAATGCAACTTACAGTGTTTAATTGTTGATGCAGATAATTTTTGGGAATGGATGGAGACAAGTTAAAGGGGAGAGTGACTTTTGGGAAAATGTTGGTGAAATTGATATTTCTTCAACTCCATTCAGTTTTGGACAAGCAAGAACCAGGGTAACTAAACTTCTGATCCCAAAAGGAAAAATAAATCTTATTTAACACAAGGGGGAGTGTTTCTGGTTACAACATTTCAGTAACTTCCAAAAAGAAAAAAAGTGTGCAGGGGTTTATGTGTCTCTGAAAGGTCTAAGTCCATAGACTTATTGATTTGATTCTCTTTGGATTTGGATTTGGATTAGTGTTCTTTGGATTTGGATTTATTGGTTTGATTCTCTCTCTCTCCCTTTTATAAAGGGGATTGTTTAAGGGAAAACTAATGTCTCTCTGAATTAGGATACTGAGAGAGCTAGAATATTCGATCTTGGTAATTTGTTCGTTTAGATATTTCAGATAATAAATATTTCTATTTGTTTATTTTCATTTTCATTTTCTAGCTTTTTTTAATCAATAGTTATTCTTTCATTTTACCTTTTATTGTAAATATGTCATATTTTGTTGTCTTCACAAAGTAACTTCTGATTCTGGTTAATCAACAGTAACTCTTGGATAGTTTATGGAAAATCCAAATCTTCAATTCTTTATTGATATCTATTATTTTTCCTTTTGTAACATTTTGGTTATGTTTTTATTTGATGGATTTGATAGACACTAAAGAAATTTTCTTTCATTAGTGTGATTCCTAAAAATTTGAGAAATAGTGTAATTCCTAAATTCCATATCAATAGAATCCCAAAAGATCTCTATGCTAATTCAACTTCAGCTGTACTTGAGTAGTTGTAGTATGTTATGTTCTTCTTTTATTTATTTATTTAATATTTTCTTTTTATTTTCATTCAGTCCTTTAGCTGAAGTACTATTGTTGTGACCATGCAAGATCATTGCCTCATTCAATGTTGAAAATAAAATTGATGAACATATTAGGTTTTGAACTTGTTATCCTCATTTTTGTTCTATCTGTTAAATGCTTCTTCTTGTGTTGATTGCATGTGCAATAATCTATTCATCATACTACTATTTCTCCAATTTATGATTCAGTTAGTGTAATCCATATATGTGACTGTAAATAATAGAAGCCATATTGAAGGAAAAAGTTGGTCCTCGAGTGTATCTTGCATAGAAATGGAAAGTAAAATATCATCTATTGCATTTCAAAAAATGTTGAATTGTTTGATATGATTCTATACTAATCCTGAGGTAGAATTTGCCACCACGGGAGGTATCAAGTAGATGATGATATTTTCATGTATTTGTTTTTAGAAATAATGCTACGAGCTCGTGCATATGACTATGCGCATAAGTTTGGGATTTTGGTTTTGAAAGCTTTGTGCATCTAAGCCGGTTGGATTGTCCAAGAAGACCGCAAGGTACCTTTTCTTATTTTCTCAATAACCTTTCTTAGTTTCTGTCTGAGAACGTGTAAAGTAAGCTATTTATTGTCTAGTTTCTGCTTCATTACTCTAGTTTCTATTTATAGTTTCATTAGAGCATCTAGAAAATTTAGATTCAGGTTCGAAATCTTTTTTTTTTTTTTGCTTTTTGATATTTCTTCATTTGAATAATGCTGATTATGGATAAACAATTTTTTTCTCTCCAGTTTTTGTTGAATAATGTTAGATTGGTTCTCTATCTACTTGTGAACTTTGATGGATGTTGATCTAAAATTTCACACCTAATTGTGGTAATGAAATTAGCTATCTAGATTTCCACTTGGGCCATAGCTATTTCAAATGCAAGTTATGAGAAAATGGGTTGATTTTGGATGATAAGCATACATGGGTTAGAATTGACTTGTATTTTTGGAAATTGTAGGGGTTGCGATTATTGTTTGCTAAGGTATTTCATGAAAACGGTGGTCTAAATCCATTACTACATGTTTTTCATGTATGGTTGTGTGGCTGGGAATTTTAAGAATGTAGAATAACCATTAACTCATACCAAACCTACCAGCCACCAGGTGTTTGATGAATTGCCTCTATGGCGATAACAATAAAAGTTTAATTACTGAATTCAGACCGTGTTGGTCTACTTCATCCTTTGATATTATTCATTTCCTCATTTTACTCTTTTTACACCTTTGACTGCTGCATTTGCAGTTCAAATTCGATTATTTTATGCTTTAATCAGTGAGTGATTTGATTTCAATTGTCCATCAGTTTGTACGAATTTGCTTTGTTTGATAATTGGTTATTTATGCTTTTAGTGGCTACAATTTTTCTCCAGGATTAGAGTTTGGAAGCATCCTGTCTCGTGATGGACAGAAACTTAGTGGCCAGTTGACAACTCAGAAGCATCATGAGTAGATTGTCTACGTGAATTATAAGCAAAACACTTCATGCTTAACTTTTTTTTTATAATATTTTTCTTGTATAAACTATTTTCGATTCGTATTTAATTTGTACCTATTATGAATTGGGAATGAAGCAAATTTAGTCTTTTTTTCCCCTACTTGCAAATTAAAAATCAAATTGTGAATGTATTAATTGGAATTCAAGCATCACTTTTTCTAGCAGTAGTATGAATTCATATTGTAGCATTATGAGAAACTGTATATTGCAGCATCTTTTAGCAGAAGTGTGAATGTGTTACCATGAATCATGTAAATTTGATGATAATTTCCTTGATTTTATTTTTATTTTTTATGGACTTATTATTTTCTATGATGGTCTGTAGATCCTGCTTGAAAATTACAGCTACTTCCGGTAGTTTGACAAATCGCATTATCTATTCTAATACTGATATAGTCATGTTATATAACGACTACTATAACAGTTAAAAAACAAAATGTAAAAGGTATAATATATATTCACACAATACAATTACTGTGCTATATTACTTATTCTATAACAGATAAAAGGGGCAATGCAAACAGTCTAACATAACACTTAATAAATGCAATATAATGAATATATTCTAACACAATTTAAAAATTATAATATATAATATATAATACAATATAAACGTTATGAAAATATATTATAACGGTTTTGGGATAACATATGAAAAATCGTTATCTAAGTGCACATCCCCTACTATTGCGGGTCCGATCTTAGCGTTTCATGAAACGCTGTCGTATGTTTACCATAGCGTTTTTCAACTCTTATAGTAGCCCTTTTTTCTTGGAGTGAATCAAGTACCCGACAAAGTGAGAGACAAGAGATGTTTCCCTGCTATTGAAGCTTGGCCGACTGGTGATGCTAGATCAGCAGGGGGCAAGTTGGTACCCTACTGACCTAGTCACTTCATTGTGCCTAGTCCCATGCTCGGTCACAATAGTCCGGCTTTGACCGCTTCACTTTGGTACTTTCCAAATTTTTTTCCTTCGATATCTAGATGAGACTTCCACGAGTAAAGCAATTTCATATTCTTGTCAGATGTTTAGAAACTTAAAATTGACAAGTGATTGCAATAATCAAAGTAAGAATTATGTAAAATTCACAAAATATAAGCAAAATATATTTCATAAAAAAATTTAATTACATGCACAGCACGGATGCTGAAAGTATGAAAAGTCAAGACTAGAAGGAAAATAGAAAAACAAAAAGAAGGGTCACATAGGATGCCATAAAAACTAAGTCCTAAAACTACCAAGTAATTTTGAGTTTTGATTGATTGCCATCAATATCCACGATCATTTCATCCTCATTAGAACCCATCCACCTAAAGACCTTTTCGGCCTCAAGATGTAACTTTATAGTTTCTTCCTTGGCCCATATGCTACCTTCATACTTGGCATCCTCTAACCTGCCTTCAAGTTCGTTGTTTGTCTCCTTGGTTCAAAAAGTTCAGCCGCGCAAGCTCTCATGGCATCCTCATGATCCTTCATTGACTTCTCTAAGGCGATGCTTTCTTCTCTGATCTTCGCATTTGCCTCAGATAATTTCTTCTCCAAGTTTGAATACTCTTCAGCCTTGCGCTCATACTTCGCCAATGCCTCTTTGTGATTAACATAGATGGAATAGCTAAGAATGAAGCCCTACAATAGAAAAGGAAATCAACATATGGGGTAAAAATAACTGAGGAATTACTCAATAAGAAGATAGGAAGTGTTACCTTAGCCATGTGTTCATAAAGGAATCGATGGCAGTTGGGGTCCAAGGTGATCTCAGTTGGGTCAAAGCCCAGCTCTTCGTATTGTTCCTTCATGTCTACAAGCATTCTACCATAACATATTCGCTCCTTAGAGGCCATTGCATCAGGAAAAATCATGGTTTTGAAGTTAGTGCCATCGGCATTCTATGATTCAGATACTTGCCTTCCTGGTGCTTCCTGGTCAGCCTTTGTACTTTGTTTTTGAATTCTAAAGCTGGCAGCTACCGTCATTTCCACTATCAGTTTGGCTATTGAGGATGAGGAAGGAACTCCTTTACTTTGGTCTTTGGCATGAAGTTGTTTAATCAGCTCTTGAAGTTGTAGAGTGATCTGGGGTACATACTTTTTACTCATTCCTGTATAGATTCAAAATGAAGAAGGTAAGATGCTAGCTGTAGGGGATGGATTCTAAAATTGAATATCTTGTGGTATGTTGTAGCCACCGACAACCTGTTTGACCTGCGAGACAGAGAATCAGATGATGATCGTGAAGTCCTTGACATCGGGGGGGTGCCGGCCAAAGGAACTCCGACGGTCAAGTCAGTAAATCTGGTGTTGGGAGATCCGCGTGGGATGCAAA
>WUAT03272594.1:0-11027 GCA_010015005.3 Ulmus americana | reverse complement strand
GGAAAAACTTCACAAAACTATCTAAAACTCCAACAAAATCAAAGATAAAAGGGTTGAAATTTATATTGAATAAGAGTGGGGAAAATAAACTACGAAAATGAGAGGATACTCAGCAGAAAAGTGGCGGAGGAGAGGCGGAAATGTTTTGGAGAAGAGAAGAAAAATGAGGAAGAATAAAGGTTCTATTCGATTTAAAGTAATGACCCTATAACGACGACAATTTTTAAGCTATAGTGACGACGTGTCGTCACAATTAGTTAGATTTTTTAAGCTATAGTGACGATGCGTCATCGCAATAGTGTTGCATAGGGAATTCCACCACCTAAATTTCACCTCGAATACCAAAATGTGGACTTTTGCTCTATAGCGACGACATAGTCCTCGCAATAGAGTGGCACGAAAAAAATTGGCGCCTTCATTTCACCTCAAAGATTAAAGCGGGAAAACTTGGCACCTTAATTTCACTTCTATAGCATCATCACTATAGGTTTCCTGAGAAAAAAAAAATCGTGCGAAATATAGTCCACGAATAGCGGCGACTCTATTGCGACGACAAGACATATCGTCGGTATAGATTGGATTTATAATGACGACACTTGATGTCGTCGCGATAGATCCAACCTATACCAACGACACATCTTGTCGTCGCAATAGAGTCGCCGCTATAGATCTTTTTTCTTGTAGTGCTACTCATAATCACCAAAAAATTATCTTAGTCCTACATCGGACCCTCCCTTGCCAACTAGAGAAACTAATTAATTATAAATAACATTAATTAACTAATATGCATTTACTTATGTATATATTTTTTGTTGAAGGAGTGCATTTACTTATGTTAAAAAATATCAATAATATTTATTCAATATATATATATATATACGGAAAATTTTATAGTACTGATTTCTTTAACAACTTTTTAATTACATCATATTTTTCGATGAATTTTGAATATGTTGTTATCTAATGTCTAAAAAATATCCCTATAAAATTTTGTTATAATTTGAGTTTTCGTTAAAAAGATATAATAAATTTTGTATTCACTAATTTTTTTTTAAAAAAACAATTTGTAGTAGAAAAAACTATATACTTACTAAACAAAAATTGTGATTATAACAAAATTTTATAGAGATATTTCTAAGACATTATAGAGCAACATATTCAAAAATCGTCGAAAAATATGATGTTATTGAAAAATTATTGATGAAATCACTAACAGTAGTGATAAAAAAAAAATCACTACTATAGAAGTACCCTATATATTGACACATATTCATATTTTTATTCTATTTAAATATTTCTTTATTTATAATTTAAAATATGAAAGATTATTTGGAAATGTTTAAGAAAACTATTTTTGTAAAAGTATGTTTTTAGAAGATGAAAAGTTGCAAATATTTGTTAAAAAGTTTTTTGGTAGAATTTTTTAAGTGTTTTTTATTGGGAATTAAAAAAAAAAGTAAAAAAATGATAGTAAAAGTATTGAAAAGTTGTTTAAAATATTTTAATATTGAGAATTGTATTGTATTGAAAATGTAATTTTTAACATTTAAAAAGAAAAATTATGAAATGTTATTTGATAAATTTTTTAATAGAAAAAAAATTAGAACTTATATTTTAAAAAAGTGTTTCAAACAAGCATTTTATCTCTCCAATATCTCTGCATACTTAAAAGTGTGAATACCAACTAAATTTTGTTATCTTGATATTTTTATGTACCAATTTTACACTTTACAAATTTCTTTTATCACTATATTTTTAAAAATGTGAATACCAACTTACTTTTGTTGTCTTGATATTATGGACCAATTTTTTCCTTAACAAATTTCTTTTATTAATAAAAAAAATCAAAAAATAAAAAAAACATTTTTTAATAGAAATTTGAATACCAACTCGCTTTTGTTGATTTTTCCCTTTATAAATTTCTCTTTAAAAAAAAAAAACCCCCTTGTTTTTAATGTTTTTTATTCGCATTTGGCGTTTGCCATTTTTAATTTAATCTATATACTTAAAAGTATCAATACCAACTTGCTCTTGTTGTCCTAATATTAAGTACCAATTTTTCTCTTAGTCTATCTATAATGGTCTTGATATTTTAATTCCCAGTTTACCCTTAGTCTATCTATAATGGTCTTGATATTTTTAATACATATTTTACCCTTAGTCTATCTATATCTCTATATACTTAAAAGTGTGAATACCAACTTGATTTTGTTGTTTTGATATTATGTACTAATTTTTCCCTTTACAAATTTCTTTTATCTCTATATACTTAAAAATTTGAATACCAACTTACTTTTATTGTCTTGATATTATGTGTCAATTTTACCTTTTACAAATTTCTTTTATTACGAAAAAAAAAAAGCTAACTTATTTTTAATGGAAACGTGAATACCAACTTATAAAGGGATTGACACCTCAACTATATCGCAATTATCGCGTGTTAGTTTGAGTGTAATCAAATATACACAACTGTTCGTGCAAAAATCTTCACAAACAATAATCTTCTTTCAATTACTAATCAAATGAATCAAAAGTACAATCACTCAAGAATCCCTTAACTCTCAAAGAAAGAAGTATACAAAGAATATTCTCTCTCTAAGCATTCTAAGGATTTCTCTCCCAATGAAAAGTTGGTCCCAAACGATTACAAGTATCTCCTATTTATAGACAAATTGAATTACATTTCATCCTTCAGAAAATTTCCTTTGGTAAAAATCATCCTTCGATCCTCCGGGACAAACGTCCTTCGGTACGCTTCGAATCTTCACTCTTCGATACGCCTTGAATCCTCCTCCTTCGATACGCTCGTATCTTCCTCCGGCGCCTTTTCCCTTTCGACCAATGAGATTACGCCATGTGGGGAACTTTGTATTTTCCCCACCCAACAACAAATTGTGTGTATTGGTACAAACACGATCTACACCATTGATTTTTGATCTAATGGTTGTAATTAAAAGGGACTTTCTTGTAATTTGACTAAGAGGGGAACATGATTTAATGATGTGTTTTTTTTACCTGCTTATTACTTACTATAGCAGGTCATTTTTTTTTGTTTTGATTTCCTTTATTGATTCACATTCCCAATTTTCATTGCCATCCAATTTAACAATTTATAATTTCACTCAAAATACCCTTAAACTAATTTATTCTAGAACTAACTAATCTCTCATCTCCTATGCCCATTTTTCTCTCCTATTCATCAACTCTAGCGATGTCTCTTCTCTCCCTCCATGCTCATCCTCTCCTCCTTCTCTTTACCCCCTCATCGTCTTTGATTGTTATTAAAGTCTCATTATAGCCTCTTTGAGTGTTTCGGCCACCTGACTCTTTGATTGCTTTTAGTGTCACCTTTTTGCGAACCCTAAGGTTTGTCTATCTTCAGCCACACCCTATGATAATCTTGGTATAGGTCGTTGTGTTTTGTGATGTGAATTGAAAATTAACAATGGGTGATCATTGTAATCGTCGGATTTGTAAATTTTTGGATTTGTAGCTTCTTATATCGAAGATGTTAGTGGGATTTGTAGATTTGTGGGATTTGTAGTTTTTTGGAATCTGTAGCTTCTTATATTGAAGATGTTTAGATTTGTTAGATTTGTAGCTTCTTGTAATTGTTGATAAATTTCTAAATTGTATGTTTTTGGTTTTATCAATTATTCGAGATCGTTTTATTTGAACAAAATTAGATTGTAAGTTTTTGGGATTTCTAGATTGTACGTTCTGGGTTTTTAATTGAGTTGGTAAGTTCAAGGGAAGTTCAGGGGTTGTAGCTATTCTCATATTCAACCATTGAGAAATTTTGTTGAGCTGCTTAGTGGTAGTTCGTACCTTGATGATTTGGAAGTGACAAAACTTAATAGAAGGAAGTTGAAGTTTATGTTGATGTAGGGCTTATGTTTGGAAGTAGAGGAAATAATGGTTGTGTTGGTAAGTGTGATTTAGTTGTGTATGTTAATTGGGAAGTTTAGGGATTGTAGCTAAGAATATATGCAACCATTGAAGCATTTTTTTGTGATGGTTATTTGTTCATATTCAGATGATTTGGGAGTGAAAAAACTTAATAGAAAGAAATTTGAAGTTGATGTTGATCTGGGATTTATGTTTGGAAGCTGGTAAATGTGATTTAGTTGTGTAGGTTAATTGGGAAGTTTAGGGGGTGCAGCTATTCTCAAATGCAACCATTGATATATTTTGATAGGCTGATTTGTTGTAATTCGTATTTGGAATATTGGATTGTTGTTTTTGTACTGAAATTGATCATATTAGACTACATCTTTCTATATCTCAATCTGTCTTGGTTACAAATCATTCATTTTCACTTCTACTCTTGCACTTATGAGTATGGCATAATCCACAACTTTATCTTCAGATCCCTTTGTTTATTTTGAAATATGGAAATTCATTTCAGTTGAGTTTATTTTCACTTCATATTCTATCATTGAATTGGATTAGAATCGTTTGATGAAGTTTCTAGTTTTTGTTTCTTCTTCCAAAAGTTAGAGTTTAGCTACTCAGTTTAAGCGACCTTTTTCTTTGAATGTATAACTTTTATATGGGCAACACTGTTTTAGTGTTGAGACAGAGGAAACTAATGTTTGAAGAGTCCATAGAACTTGCTATGCTATTATATTTACTTTATTTTGTGTCTTGCAAATTGAACCTAATCTTTGGAAAAATGATAGAATTACCATTGTGTCTTGTAATGAACTTACTTTAAGGAGCAGCTAATTGACTTAGCATTGCTAAAGTAATTAGTTTTTGTTAATGTTGCAGAGATAAGCTATTACTTATTTAAAAATGCTATAATTGCTATAGAGGAAGAAAAAAAATGTCAATTGCATGTGGGATTTATTGCAAATACAACTCTGAATTCTATTATTTTTCTACCTGATTGTCTTATTTGTATATCCGAATGACTCAGTTGGCCAATATGTTGTGGCAAAATTAACAAGGGCATTGCAAAGATATAGTAACAAGGATGTTGCAGATACTATAATTTTGGGTACTAGAAAAAATGCAGCATGCGTTGAACGTGCACGTGCAATACCAAAATGACATGGTCTTTTGATCCCTGTTTGTGCTCTTCATTTATGAAATGATGATATGATCAATTGTTTCTCAAAACAGCATAACAGACTCTGAAGCAGAAAGGTAAGATTGTGTTATTAAAATATATTGGTACAAGTGAAGATAAATATTGGGCTATTTTTTAGTTTGTATATGAATGAAAAACAAAATACAACAAATTACACCAATATTAATTTGTACATTTCCCCTTGAAACTTCATATTCTGCCATCAAAATCAATTCCTAATGCCATCTGGTCACATAAAGACCCTAGAGCATCACCATTGGTTGGCATGGCTGAGAAGCACATCTTTTTTAAGTTATTTTTTTTCTTCTATAAACATAAATTAAAATGGTAAATGAAAATCTCTTTCCACTATATTGAGGGTAAAGCCAACAAAAACCTCCTATCTTTTTTGGGTCCAAAATCACGACAATATGTTACTTGTATTAGACAGTAATTTAGATTGATAATTCATCAATTTTTTTGGATAGTGGTAAAGCTAGACATTCCATTTAATGACAACAGTGTCACTTCTTGCATTTCCTTATTGGAAGTAGGCAATTATTAATCCAAAATCAATGTCTTTCAAGACTGTTGTAAATCATTGTCCTTACTATTTGATCGATTTCCCAATCTACCACCAAGCCAATGAAAATCATGCATAATGTCAAATTGATAAACCCTAAGATCAACTAAAACTCTCCAAAAAATGGATCCAACAATTTTGAGACTGTTGGGTTCTCGAAATAATTTTCATTTTCAAAGGAGTGTATTCCTATTCCATTTATATTTTTAGATTTCTGGTCTTGATGTTTGTTAGTAATGCTTTTTGAAAATCAACTTCTTGTTATCATCTATATACAGAGACTGTTGGTATACCGAGACACACTTCAAAAAAATATAATATAAAAAGATTGTTGGTATTCCTCAATTATAATTCATCATTAAAGTAGTCTCATCCTATAACATTTGTATTGTTTGGTTTATGGAATCCTAATGTTTGTAGTTAGTGATTTTTTTGTCTTTCCATTATCATCACAACATTTATATTTTGGCTCTTATAAATTAGTAGATATTAGCCTCTATTGTTAGAGTAGTAACAACAGCAAAATAGTGTATTTTTAATTAGTTTTGCTAGCAAAGTAAGTAACTCAAAGATGTCAATCCATGACATGGAAAACATAGAAGATTGGATGCCTTCTGCAAACTAAACTTTTATTCCTCGCTTTTTATGAATAATAGAAGATAAGCAAGAGCAAATTTCAAATGAGATGTGCTCTATGCATGATACAATTTGTTCAATCCACTTGGACCAGATGATTCAATTTTTTCGTCTAGAAAAACTCGAGATTGCGGCTTGAAATAACACCTCAAAAGCAGCAGTGTCGAATGAGGATGACACTGGTGAAGCTTTAAAAGGACATGGAGGCGAGGGAAGGGAGGAAACACTGAACAACATTGCTGATGAACTCAATTCTGAAGGAGTCACGAAATCTAATAGTGTGACTCCTACAAGCAAAACTTCACATGAAAATCTACTACCTGTCATGCTATTGATGTCGCAGAGGAAACAAACTTTCGAAGACTCAAGCGTTTTTGTTAGGCCTACCAAGTTGAGTGTAGTTGAAAATAGGATTTACAATTATATTTTTTCATAGGGGAACATATGAGAGTAAGTAATATGGGTTTATTATTATTATTATTTTGGTTTCAATCTTTTCATATTTTGTTAGCTAATATATCTATTTAATTTCTTCGAAGAATAATGTCAAGTTGCAAGAAGATGTATCTCACGTGGGATGATATGTTGCAGTCTATTATCCATAATAACAATTGGAAACACTTGTAAGTAGAAGCTATGTTTTTGTTTCGATGCCATCGGTAAGTTTTTTAGAATTGAAAATATTTTTAATAACAAATTTTTAGGTTGTATGTATGGTCTCCTCGCTTCTCACCCAGGAAGAAAGGACAAAAACATACAATATGATATTTACCATCAAGGATAACAGTGAGTGTTCATTTTAGTTTTTTAATGAGTTTGTATTAATATTTTTTCCTCATTTACTTGCAGTATCTAATGTATTATTTTGTGTGTGTAAAGGGAGAATTTTTCCCACCTTATACTCTTCCACTGCATAAGATTTGGAAGAAGCACAAATATTTCAAGGATTATATGAGATGTTTAAAGACTTGTGATGAGGTATTAATTCTTTTTGGTTAAACTTGTCATAATACCAGTTCTATAGAAATACATTTATTAGTTGTGTTGATTATTCTCTTGACAAATATATATATCCATCCTTTGGGCTAATCACAATAGTCTTGCAAGAGTTATGATTAAGACGCACACGGTTCAAGTTTGGGACTTTGCGGCATCCCAAAGATCCTATTTATAACAAAGGAATCATAAAAACAATAGTAAGCTCATGTGCATCATTTTGAATAAATTATATGTGGCATACTCGCGGCATTCTAAGTTATATTGCTATCTTGTAATTATAGCTTTCAACTCTGGATCTGTTTCTTGAGAATGAGATTAGAAAGCTCAAGAGTCCTAGGTTCAGCTTATCTGCATTCCGCTTAATACATAGTCCATTTGTTCCCCAGCAACCTAATTTCTTTGACATGTGGATGGGCATATCAACCATGACCTGTACCATACCATTTTTGCTTACAAGAATGTCATGTGCTGGATCACAGATCACGGTATCGCTGCTGGTAAATTTCTTGAATCGATGTGCAATAAAATTTGGATCTTAAAGAAAAGATTTGATAAGATTGTAGAAAAACTTGTTAACAAGTTTCAACTGTATCAACGATTCAAGTTCAGAGGAGGCGAAGATTGAGAACAAGACATGTACTAGCATAGCACAGAGCATTTGAGTCGCCATGTATACTTCGAAGTTATTCAGAACTTGAGCAAATATGGATATTGAAAAGATGAAAATATTAAATAAGGACACATATCAATGGGAGCTGTGAAGATATATTAAAGGAAATATTCTTGGAATATGTTATGCCAAAACTATTACAAATATAAACCTACTAATATAAATTATTGGGGGCCAGATTACTACTATAATCAATTTCTAGTAAAAGTTTATAACACCTTTAATTTTAAATTTGAAGACATCTCTGGTTTTAGACCTTGGATTGCAATAATTCTTGTTGCGCTGGAAGGCCGAGTCAAAGGGATGCAATTCATATGTTTACCACTTTTCCATATTGGGATTGCATCGTACATGTAATAAGCATTCTTTTGCTCAAACCCTTATATCCAAGACGGTATCTTATCCGAGGAAGTGTTTAATAAAAATAAAACATTAAATTGATATAAGAAAATAAAAAACAATTTTACTTATTTGGGCTTTTTGTATTGGCCCACTTGTATCTTCTCCCCAAATAGGGGCTCATGGTATCTTCTCTCCCAATTGGATGAACGCGACACCACTATCTCAGAACCACTTCTAGATCTCCTGACAGCATCAGAACTAACTAACAGGTAATCGACGACTCGGCGACATCATGGGTCTTTCTCATTTTTCCACTTTTTAATTTGACAAATGTTGATACTTCCTTAATCTTGGATTTCTAAATATAAAAATCTTTTAGTATGTGGGTTTTTCCATTATTTTACCACCTAGTTTGGATAATACTTCATTTGTTTGTTTTTCTCTATTAGAATAATGCCCATTAAGTTATTTGGTGTTTATCCTATTAGAGAAGTAGAGCATCTCCAACCACACCCCCTATTTATTATCCTTAGTCAAAATAGGGAGTGATGAAAGACTTTATTAACTCCAACCACTCCCTTAAATGCTCTATATTTTAGAGAAGTAAGTTTTGACTCCCTACATCTAGGGTGTGGGATATGGCTCCTTTCTATTTATTATTATTATTTTATTGAGTAATTTAAAATGTAAGTCAATCCATATTATTATCGTAAATTAAAAAAGAATTAAAATAATAATAGGGAGCTAAAATATAATGAATGGTTAGAATAAATTTTTAAAAAAATGTTCCCTAAAATAGTTTTTTAGCTATACTAAGACATTGGGGTTTTTTTTAGGATTATGATCTTCATCATTCATTTCTTTGATATGGTAGTATGGCTGATGAGCATTTATATTATTGTTACTAATTATCGTTAAATTTAAAATTAAAGGTGTTATAAACTTTTACTAGAAATTGATTATAATAGTAAATTGCCCCCCAATAATTTATGTTAGTAGGTTTAAATTTGTAATAGTTTTGGCGCTAAAACTTCCAAGAATATTCCCTTCAATATGTCTTCACAGCTCTCGTTGATATGTGTCCTTATTGCAGGGTATCCTTATTTAATCTTCTCATCTTCTCAATATCTCTATATGCTCAACTTCTGAATAATGTTGAAGTATATATGGCAACTCAAATGCTATGTGCTATGCCATTACACGTCTTGTTCTCAATCTTCGTCTCCTCTAAACTTGAATCGCTGATACAGTTGAAACTTGTTAACAAGTTTTTCTACAATCTTATCAAATCTTTTGTTGAAGATCCGAATTTTATTGCCCATCGATTCAACAAATTTACCAACGGCGATACCGTGATCTTTGATTCAGCACATAGTATTCTTGTAAGCAAGAATGGTATGGTACAGGTCATGGTTGACATGCTCATCCACATATCATCAACGATTTGTTATTATAATGGCATTATCTTTGTGAACAATAACATATTCAAGGAGACATATCTTATAAATCAGGCTATCAAAGAGTATCACAGGCTTCCAAATTCACTACTGCATGACAAGTATTTAGTGAGTGGTATGTGATTAGGGTTTGGCTCAAGAGTAAACAACTTCAATCCTTTAAGGCTTGGGACCGACTCCGATCAAAGAACCGTAATAGCGCTTTATAGTTTGAGAAATGATTCTTGGAGAAAGATAACAGCCCCAACTCCAATAAGGTACTACTATAAAGTGTTGAAGTCTATTTTCTACGGTCGTGTTTATTACTGGTCCTTTTATGGGATGAAAAATAATTTCATACTATGCTTTAATATGTACAATGATGAGTTTTACAAACTGCCATTACCAGAAGATTTTCATATTCTGGAGAAATCACGGACCATTTCAGTTTTAGAATGGTCATTTTCCTTGATTGATTATCCTGGCGACTTAGACGAGGAATTGATAATTCAAGTATGGGTCACGGATTGTGTGTCCCCTAATGTTTAAGTCATGTGTAAGAATTTGGTGGTACTTGGTCCACTAGAACCAGACGTTCAAGGGACTCCTACAAATTTCTAGAAGACTAATGAACTGCTAATTATCAATACACCAGAAGAAAGCATGTCAGCTAGAGGATCTATCCTTAACCTTTCTGCATTCTATGCATAATACCTTTTTTGAGGTTCCAAATGACACTCCACTAGCTGGAGTTGTCTCTATGCAAACTCTGATGGCAAGTTTGGACAGAGCTCGTGACGTTAAAACTCTTAAGAAGAGAAGGAATTCATACCAGTTCACATGTTTGGCAAGCCTTCATCTGAAGAACCCCTCTGCAACAGAAAGTGTTGAATCCTCTGAGGAATCAAAGGAACATTTTATTCAAAAAATGATAAAGATAAGCTCTAAAGCTGTATCTTCTCTATAGAATGTATCTAGAAATTTTCAAAATGTCTCACAATCAATTCCGCCAATAGCGACCAATCTTGTGATGACTTTGACATCCACTCAGAGTGGTATACTAGCTGCCACCCCTCTCAATTATTTTACTTCAACTGAGTTTACTCCCCACCAGCAAGAATCTCAGATAGATGCAATCTTGATTGCTTCTAAGGTCATTGCAACCCATGCTGAGGATCCTGCCTCTACTCTTGAGTCTGGTCCTATCCCTGCTTCCGACTCTGCTCATGTATTTTGAAATGGAGGAGGTTTTGATCTAATTTTAAACAAAATGGTTGACATTGCAAA
>WUAT03272483.1:0-11028 GCA_010015005.3 Ulmus americana | reverse complement strand
GACGAAAATCAAAAAACGCAGTTTGTCTGACTTATTTTGGAATGGTCTGCATAATTTTCTTCAGATGGTGAAGTCATTTGTAAATGATAGGGGGGTTCATCAAATGTCCCTACAACTGATGTGTAAATAATGATATGCATCAATTGGATGTACTAGATAGTCAAATCTTCCAGTATGGTTTTATAGTGGGTTACGACGTCTAGATCTAGCGTGGGGAAAATGCGAATGCCACAGTAGTTCGAATGTATTGAAACAGAATGCAGGAATACCCGAGAAGGGTGAGATGTTTGATGAGCTTGATATTATAATCAGTGATGGTGCAGAGGTGGACCCGATAGGCGCTCAATCATCTAACGTATAATATGACGAGTTGTTTACAACACTAAATTCTGAATTATACCTTGGAGTGTCTTCTTTTTCATCGTTAAACTTCTTAGTGAAGTTAATGCACTTGAAAGTGATGAATGAGTGGACTAATAAGTGATTTGATGAGCTACTGAAATTGTTGAAGTTGGTGTTTCTGAAAATTGATCTCGTCGACTCTCATCATAAAGCAAAAAAGTTGATGACAAATATGGGTTTAGGGTACAAGTCTATTCATGTGTGCAAAAATGACAGAGCATTCTTCTGGAATAATAACTCTTCGAAAGACACATGTCATGTGTGTTCAGAGAGTCATTGGAAAATGAAAGCAGGTACAGGATTGGGGAAAAATGTACCGCATAAAGTGTTGCATTACTTTCCATTGGGGCCTAGACTTAAATGATGAAATTGGGTTTTTCAAACAGAATATGGAATCTTTATGCCGTATCGGCCATTCAACAAAGAAGGAAATGAAATAACTTAACTTAGTTAAGCATCGACTTAGTGACCTCGCTCCAAATCAAACCTAAATTCAATAGCCCTCTCCATATTTATATTATTAATATTAATAACATTAAAAACTAATTATATATTAATATAATTTAATTATATACTAAATAATGTAATTTATTATTATTATTAATTATATATATATATATATATATATAATTTTTTTGGATTATAACGATGACAAAAATGTCGTTGTAACAGTGAACATGTACTCACTATATTGTCAACCTTTAGCGACGACATTTTCAAATTTATTGTCGCTATATTGTCAACCTTTAATGAAGACATTTTCAAATTTGTCATTGTTATATAGGGCTACGAATACAGAAAGTCAAAAACCTATTGTCGTCACTATAAGTTTCACGGATATAGTGACGACAACTCTCATCGCAATATATTTTTAGGCACGGAGCTATTGCGACAACATGTTACGATAACATTTTTCGTCCCTATATATTTTTAACGGCGACATTTCCATCTATAGATAGACTCCTTTTCTTGTAGTGATGCTTTCACAAAATAAATAAATCAAATTAAATTAAACAAATTAAATAAAAATAGCATTTTGGATTTCTAAAGTTCGCTTTCTTCTCTTGTCATTTGGGGTTACGGTCTCAAGGGTTGGAATTAAGAAACTTATTTGAAACTCGATATATTATGCATTAAAAATAAAAGTCCAAAAAATATATAAATAAAAAAAATGCAAATCTATGATTTTTATTACTTTTAAATTTACTTGTGATTTTGTATGCCACCACAAAAATGTAAGTCTATATGCCACCACAAATATCAAATCTTATTAAACATTAAATAAATTTCACTTGGTTGCTTGAACGTAAAGATTTTTAGCAATGCTATGATAATAAAGATAAAGTAAAAAATTCTAAAATCACTTTTGAAGTTCTTAATTTGAGTTGAGATTTAAAAAGTTTAAATAATAATATATTTTTCTTTTTTTTTTCTTCCAAAAAGTTGATGGTCTATTAAGAGATGAGAAGGAAATTAAAAATAAATAAATAATTGGGACACACTTTAATTAGATTTAATATCATTTTTTTTTCTAATTTTAGGAAGAAAACAAATTCTTAAAAAATTAAAAAAAAAATTAATAATAATAAAATTTATTGACACACAAGAGGTTCTTGAATTTTGCAGTTTGTGGTAAAAATACCTTATAATTAAAAAAAAATTACCACATGCCATTCAAAAAAAAAAAAACTTGTCGCTATTTTATTCGTTAATGAAAAAAGTAAATATGTAATATAGCCCTAAGTTCAAAAGAATCTAGCGTAAATTTAAATAATAAAAAAATTAGGATTATATTTGCCAACCTCATAGTTCACGGACTTTTAATGTCAAAAAAAAAAAAAAAACAAAACAAAAAACGAGTGAATTCAAAACTTTCTTCTCATTTATGTTCTTCACCTTTGTCGAAGTTTGTTAAATTGTTGTGAAGAATTTTGTCGTTTTTCAAATATTAATTAGGAAGCCTGTATATATTTATTGACAAAAATAAGAATCATATCTTTCAGAACTTTGAGTCGTGCTTATCTTGGTGCCATGCATGCACACCATATTATAGTACATATTATACAATAATTGTTTACAATATATGTATAATATTATAATATATGAATGGCATAAGTGAATCCAGCCAAAACACTAGACGTCCATGTTACGTAGGCCCTGGCAATCATGTCAGAAGACCATCTATGTCTCATTGGGAAGGCTCTCTTGTAACTTTCATATGAATTGGCAAACCTAATCCCGAAGGCACAAACTTTGAATTGGTCTTATAAAATCAGCAAAACCCTAGAGACTAGAGAGTAAGGTCAAACGTCAACGAAAGAGTGTCGTTTTGGCCAAGTCAAGTGTAGTACTAGTACACCAGTACTACTCAATTTGAAGCTAACTCTAGTTTTCCTCTCTTAAATTTTCTTGTCCCCTCCAACGTGGCCCCTTCTTCTGCCATTAAATATTGAGGCGCCGCCTCTGTGATTAAGGGACAAAAGTTTAGGTTCCGGTTCCATTTCAACTCTTAATTAATAAGAAAAGGTCAAGTTTAATATTTTCTTTTTGAACTTTCTTCTCATGGGTACAGTTTATATGTATAGTTACCAGTTAGGAGTTGGGAGAAAGAAAAGGTCAATTCTCTGGAAGTGCTTCAAGACTTTTGGTTTTCTTTTAAATGCGTGGGCAATTTGTCAACCTGTGCTGGGACTTGCCGAAAACGATAATAAGAAAGTTATTAATTCTTATTAAATGAGGAAGATGTTAAAATATCACAAGTAATAAACATAACGCAAGTCTAGACAGATCTGTATATATGAAAATACCGATACCGATATTTATTTTGGGAAAAAAAATGAATATTAACTTTAAAATATGAAAATTTTTAATATAATTTTAAGACATACTAAAATAAATATTAATGTGTTGATTAAATATAATTGTGTAACAAAAATGTTGTATATATTATATAATAAATTAAAATATGTAGAAATATTGAATTACAATATTTATAATCTTGTAAATTTTTTATATTAGAGTTTATGAAAAATTATTTTATTGAATTATCGATATTTGAAAATAAAAAATATATATATATAAGTTAATTTTTTAAGTAAAGAAACCTATACTCGGTATGAGAAAAAAGTTTATTAATTCAAAAAAAGTAGATACACCTAGACCTAGCCTTGATGGATGTAATAAACCTTATATTTTAATACATCTAATACAATATGAAATAAAATGCATATAATAAACTAAAACCAATAAAAGAAAACACACAAACAATATCTAAATAAACTAAAGATATTACAATGAAACATACCAAGTAAATAAGTTCATGAAAATGAAAAATAAATGAAAGTCAATGCAAATGTTAAAACCGATTTTAACTAACAATACGGAATCTCATAAACAAATGATTTTTGGATTAAACTGGGTAACATGAAAGAAAGGCCAAGATTTTATTGTGGTCCCACATCCACTTGGCAATTTTGTTGATTTCAAGAACAAATACAAAGAGAAATATAAAGAGAATGTAAAGCTCTTTTTAGAGAGAATGTGTGTCTTCTTCTCCCATATCAGAAGAGGGAAGCCTTTTTATATTGGATGTTCTCCCCTATTTATAGGGGGTTGTGGTAAAAATATAATACTATTTAAGTACACAAAATATCTTAAAAGATCTTATCCATATTAAGCAAATGGCCTCTGAAAAAGGGCAAGATCTTGTCAGGCAATTTGTCTTATCTGCGCCTGTCCGTCTGGGCATACCTATTCGGTTCGACTATCCTTGCCTGGACGATCTCGGAAAGCCTTGAGCACATATATTCGGTCCCTTCCCGTAATTGGCCCTTGGACTTCACCGTTTGATTATTCTCCAAACCTTTTTCCTTTGGGAGTCTCTTCTAGAATCTTCTCCAAACGTCCTAATCGGGACCTAAAGGTCCGAACACGATTCCAGCATATTTTTCATGTCTTATTCCCTTATGTCCGGTGATTTGGGTGAATGGCCTTGGAAGAATCCACCCATAAATGGCTCCTGGATAGGACATATTCGGAAAGGTTTTCCGGACATGGTCTATTCGGTCTAGGCATGATCGAAATCTCGACATGTCGCCTATTTTTACTCATCTATTCGATCTCAACCTATATTTAATTCAGAAGTAAATTCAGATATTACAACTCCTCCCCAAGTTCATTTGCTTCGGGAAAGAAATGAGCTTGTCAATTTCTAGACGGATTTACCCTCATTTGGTGAATTGCTTGTCAAACATTTTAGACAATCACCTTTACTTTTATTCATATTTGGTTCAGAAGATATCTTGCCGAAACCAAACTTAATACTTCACTATCCAAGAAGTTTCTCATCGAAATCGTGTCCGGGAATTCTTTCCGCAAAACAAAACTTAATTTCAAACGATCCAGTAGCTTTTTCCTCTGGATCTTTTCTTAACACTTGACATTTGTTATATAACTATTCTAATCTTAAGTGTTGTTTTAATCAAAAATTAGATTTTGACAAGTCGAGGTATTTTAACAAAGTGTTTTTAAGAAGTATTTATTATTCCGAACAAATTTTTGACTTAGTATCAAGAATATTTCAGTTTATAAATTTCCATCGATTCAGGAGTTTTCTCACCAAACTCAACATTTGGGGTTTTCTAAAGATCTGAACCTCTATTCAGCTTATCATCGAATTCTTGATTTACAATAAAACTCTTGGTTTACTTCAGCACTCTTGTCCGGCTTTGAATATTTGATCCAATATTCCTTCAAACAAGGTGCTTAACAACACTCTTGTCCCAGATTCTTGATTCGGTATTTATTCAGACAAGGTGTTTAAAAGCACTCTTATTCCAGACTTTTGGTCCGGCTTTGGACTGAAGGTCCAGTATTTTTTTTTTTTTATAAATATAGAGTATATTATTTACATAAGCATACTAAAAGAGAGAATGTTTGAACCCTTTAAAACCTTTCAGCATCTGACTAGAATAAAGAAACCCTTCCAAGTTATGCATTTTTCTTGTTTGATCATTTAACTTGAGCAATCTGGGAGAGTGCTATCTGGATCAAATTATTTGGTGACCCTGGAGTTTGTTTCTCCGGACCAGGTTCATATGCACAATTCGAGAATGAGCTCTTCGAATAGACTTATTTGGTGACCCGGGAGTTTATCTCTCCAAATCAATTTAAACAAATGTCTAGGTGGTGCTTTTAGCAGATCAAATCACACAAGGCGTTCTAGGAGCACTCTATTTGGGTTAAACCAAATTAAGTAATATGGGGTGCATCTTTCTGA
Organism: Ulmus americana; assembly: GCA_010015005.3. Lineage (NCBI taxonomy): Eukaryota > Viridiplantae > Streptophyta > Magnoliopsida > Rosales > Ulmaceae > Ulmus > Ulmus americana. The sequence continues at coordinate 5,348 of WUAT03272483.1, read as the reverse complement.
TCCAACAGCAAGGGTAGCTCGGAGGAGCAACCACCCGATTAACCTTACAAAGTGATCCAGGGGTGCATCCTCCCAGTCAAACTACATGGGTAATCTGAAAAGCGATCTTACCCGATCAACCTAACAAGGTGACCTAGAGGTGCCTTCACCGATCGAACCGAGAAGGATGATCTAGAAGCACTCTTGCCTAATTAGAGTAAAATATTATCCAGGGGATGTTATCTCCAAATCAAACCTCAAAGGGTAATTTAGGGGAGTACATGCTCATGCACGAAAGTGGACAATGTGATTTGGGGGGCGCTTCCTCCAGATCAAATTGCAAAAGGTGATCTGGGGGAGCACTTTCCTCGATCCATCTAACAGATGACCATTCGAGGGGTGCTTTCTCTCAATCAAACTGCAAAGGGTGGTCTAGGGGAGCACTATCTCCTAAACAGAGTAAATCTTTGATCCAGTGGGTGCTTCAAACCTTAAACGACGATCTAGGGGAACACTCTTTCCCGAGCAGAATAAATATATGATTCGGGTGGTGCTTCCTCCTGATCAAATCTCAAAGAACGATCTAGGGAAGCACTTTCTCCCTAATAGAATAAATGTCTGATTCGGGGAGGGGGGCAGTGTTTCCTCCTGAACAAACCTCAAAAGGAGATTTAGTCTGATTTGAGGGGTGCTTCTCCTAATCAAACCTCAAATGATGATCTAAGGGAGCACTCTATCCTGAATAGAGTAAACGTTTGATTTGAGAGGTGCTTCCTCCTGATCTTCCTCATCAAACCTCAAAGGGCGATCTAGTCTGATTCGGGGGGTGCTTCCTCCTAATCAAACCTCAAATGATGATCTAAGGGAGCACTCTATCCCGAATAGAGTAAATGTCTAATTTAAGGGGTACTTCCTCCTGATCAAACCTCAAAGGGTAATATAGGGGAACACTTTATCGTAAACAGAGTAAATGTTTGATTCAGGGGGTGCTTCCTCCTTATTAAACCTTAAAGGGCGATCTAGGGGAGCACTATATCCCGAATAGTGTAAACTTCTTATTCAAGGGGTGCTTCCTTCTGATCAAACCTCAAATGGCGATTTAGGAGAGCACTCACTCCCGAACAAAGTAAATGTCTAATTCGGGGGGTGCTTCCTCCTAATCAAACCTCAAAGGGCAATCTAGGAGAGCACTCTCTCCCGAACAGAGTAAACATCTAATTCGGGGGTGCTTTTTCCTAATCAAACCTCAAAGAGCTATATAAGGGAGCAATATCTCCCGAACAGAATAAGCGTCTGATTTAGGGGGTGCTTTCTCATGATCAAACCTCAAAGGGCGATCTAGGTTGGGGAGCACTCTCTCTTGAACTGAGTAAATGTCTGATTCGGGGGGTGCTTCCTCATGATCAAATCTCAAAGGGCGATCTAAGGGAACACTCTATCCTGAACAAAGTAAATTTTTTATTTAGGGGGTGCTTCTTCCTGATCGAACCTCAAAGTGCGATATAAGGGAACACTATTTCCCGAACCAAGTATTAATGTCTGATTCAGGTGGTGTTTCCTCCTTATCAAATCTCAAATGACGATTTATGAGAGCTCTCTCTCCTGGACAACTTTTGAAAATAATCTGGGGGTGAAACTACCCTCCCACTCGTCTAGGCCGAACTCTCGTTTGGGTTTCGCTGCGAGTCTTGTTGCTTACACTATTGAACGTTTGCGACCTTATGATTTTTGTTGGTAAAAGCCATGATAACCTCTATTCTGACATTTAAAAAAAATAAAATAAAATAAAATTGGTGGTGGGTTGCCGGATCACTTTCCAAAGTGCTCGCTTTCTAGCGCTAATTGTTAGAACCGATTTTGGCTAACAATATGGAATCTTCATAAACAAAGATTTTTTGGATTAAAATGGATAACATGAAAGAAAGACTGAGATTTTATTGTGGTTTAGCAATTGTGCCTATATTCACTTACCTATTTTATTGATTTCAAGAACAAATACAAAAAGAAATCTATAGAAAATGTAGAGCTCTTTTTAGAGAAAGGATCTTCTTCTCCCATCTTAGAAGAAGAAAGCCCTTTTACATTGGATGTTATCCCCTATTTATAGGAGAATGTGGTGAAAATATAATACTATTTAAGTACACAAAATATTTTAAGAGATTTTATCCATATCTTCATGGGGCTCAAGAAATATATCTTGAGTGGATGGCCTTTGAAAAGGGCATGATCTTAAAAAAAAAAAAAAAAAAATTATTTAGTCCATCTACATTGTGTAGTCCTTTTCTTTCAATCCTATACGGAAAAATGCATAATTTAATTTTATTGAGAAGAAAAAATTTCTGATTAATTGAATCTAGCACAATATTTTTTTTACAAAAAAGGCTTGGGATTGCTATGCTTATAAGATAATGTTGTCGATAAGTTGCTGTAACAAAAAACGGTTGAGTTTGATAAACTGTATAATTTAATTGTTATGAGTTTTAAAAGCTGTATTTTAGTATTTGATAAATAGTAAAATTTTATAATGACCAAAATAGACACTTACTTATATACTTGTAAAATTTTGTTGAATCTTCATAAAGCCCGTTTGATTCTTTTGTAATCAAATTTTAAAAACTCCCCTGGACTGCTTCGCACTTTTGTTGTGAGAGAGTCCAAAATTTTTAAATAGTCACTTTTTATTATTTTTATCAAACACTAACTAATTCATTAATTATATATCATCTTATTATATATGATGCTGGATTACATGAGACCAAGACTTCAAACGAAAATATGTTTAATTAGAGCAAGCAAATTACAAATTATTAGGAAACATGGGGAAATATCACACATGTATATTGAATTTATTGAACGCCTTTAATGTTTTATATACTTCTTTAAATGCTGTTTCTCAGAGATAGGCAGTGTTGGAAGAAGATTACTTATTGTGATTTATTTTTCTTCTTCCCTGCCAATCTTATTTATTTTTGAGGTTGGTTGGAAGAGACAAAGAACTTAATTTGCATACCCTCTGAATAATAAAACTTGAGCTTTAATGAAGAAAGGGCTTCATCATGCAACATATATTTATTGTTTTTTTTGGTAGGCATTAAATGTTTTAGAGACTAAAAAATTAAGACCATGGACATATTTATGAAAATGTAATTTAATGCATAATATGGGTTTTGTTTTTAATGTTTTTGGTGGATATTTGATGGCATATATAATAGCCATATACAAAGAGATAATATTCTTGCAAGTGGGACCAAAAAAGATTAGTTATGATGTGTTCATCTATTTCATTTTTGTTTCTAGGCAATTTGAAAGAAGAGACCAAAGCTTTTTTTTTTATTTTTTTTTTAAATAATAATAATTTATACTTCTATTAATAAAAACAACGACATAAATCATGATAACATTCAAAATAAAATAAAATAAACGTTGCATGTTGGGATGGTTTTACCAAGTTTTAAATAGGCCTGAAGCCCAAATTAAATGAGGCCCAAAGAGGGAAGCTGGATCAGATTATGTAAATCATATAAGCGCGCATGAGTACAAGTACAAGAATACAAAATTAAAAAAACATATATTACTGTTTGGTTGAACATTCTGCAGTATTTTAAACAGGGTATTTGAAGCATAATATTTTAAGTAATGGTTTTGTTCCGTTTTGAATATTTTAAACAGAGATTTGAAACATAATTGCTGTTTAGTTAAGAGTATTCTAAATAGAATTTTTGTAAAAAAAATAGTGGGAGATACGAAATTTAATAATAATAATATAATAGAAAGTAATAATATTTTATTAAAAAAGTTAGTGGAGAGTTAATATTTTATTAAAGTTTATTGGTATGAATGATCCTTGAACTTTGCGAATAATGACAAACACATCCCTAATCTTTTTTTTTTAGTACAAATAGTTCTTGAACTTAGAGGTATTTTAGCTCCGTCAGTCCTTCTATTTTTTTTTTCGTTAAAGGGTACATGTGGCACCATAAATTGGCGCCACATGACCACTTATTAAAAAAATAAAAAATAAAATAAAATAAATAAAAAATCATTTATTCTCTTTTCTTCCTCTATTTCTGCTCTTCTTTCCTACTTTTGCTATTATTCTTTCTAAAAAGAATAAGATTGCATTTTTTTAAAACCCCAAATTAAACTAATTAAACTCAAGTCTCAACACCAAAACCTGTAGCATCAACTTGGAATTGTATTTAATCAGAGAATAACTGATGAAAAAAGCATGTACAAGGCAGACCCATCTCTATAACCAAAAATCTAATACAAATGAATTCCATCTCATTTGATTTGAATCTGAGACCAAAAAAAAAAAAAAATGGAATACCCAGATGATAAAGCATAATGAGGAAGAAAAAGCCAAATCAAGAAACACCAATAGAACTCTGACAATTAAACATAACTCATTAGAGAAAGAAAAAAACTCAAATTAATCAAACCATCAACCCAACATGTATTTCCCCAAAAGAAACAATAGGATCAAGAAGAACCCACATAGAGCACAAAACGAAGTCAAACAAAACGACAATAAAATATTAAAACCCAAGATCCAAAAAGAACTGAAAAAGAGAAAAAAAAACACAAAAATCCACATATTACATTAAGAATCCTAATTAATCAAATAACCAAATTAAGATACCTAAAATCAAATTAGAGCAAAATACCCATATCCACATCCTATAATCGCTTCTCCTCCAAACATTTCATGGATTGAAAAGATAGGAGGAGAAGAAATAGTCCTTGATGAGAAGAGAAGAGAAGAGGGAGCAAGTGACGAGCAGAGGGGCTAAAAAAATGATTTTTTATTTATTATATATATATTTTTTATAGGTGGCCATGTGGCACCAATTTTGTGGTGCCACGTGTACCCTTTAACGAAACAAAAATGGAGGGATCGACAGAGCTACAATACCGCTAAATTTAAGGTCTCTTTGTATTAAAAAAAAAAATTTGGGACATGTTTGTCATTATTAGCAAAGTTCAGGGACCATTCGTGCCAATAAACCTTTATTAAAAATACGATGGAGAGATGCAATATTTTATTTAAAATGTGATATAGAGAGATAATATGTTATTAAAAAAGTAGTAGAGAGAAATAATATTTTATTAAAAAGGTGATGAAGAGATGTAATATTTTATTAAAAAGTACTAAGGCGGTGGAGAGATGTAATAATTTATTAAAAAATAGTAGAGAGGTAATATTTTATTAAAAATGTGACGGAGAAAAATAATATTTTATTAAAAATGTAGTTGAGTGATGTAAAATTTTATTAAAAAGGTGATGGAAAAATGTAATATTTTATTAAAAAGTAATAAGGTGGTGGAAAGAAGTAATATTTTATTAAAAATGTAGTAGAAGGATGTAA